>JALLBJ010000120.1:0-49086 GCA_036940105.1 Skeletonema potamos
CTTCACTGTTGGATGTTTCTGGATTCTTACAGCAATTCATCACTCCAATCGTCAAGTGCACAAAGGGAAAGAAGACTGAGACTTTCTTTACGCTTCCAGAATATGAAGAGTGGAAGGAGGCGACTGGAAACGATGCCAAAGGCTGGACGACCAAATACTACAAGGGTCTTGGTAAGAGGAAATCTCTTCTTCCCTTATTGGTTTTGTTGCGTTTTGCTTCGCTCAAACACTCACAATAACAATACTCCTTGCTCCAGGTACTTCGACTAGCGCTGAAGCCAAGCAGTATTTCTCGAACCTCAACATCCACGAGATTCATTTCAACTCTCTCAGCGACGACGTCATCTGTGCTGACGATGACGAAAAGATGGAAGGTGATCCTGATGCAGATGCCATCACAACTGGTGCGGGACTAATTGATATGGCATTCTCAAAGAGAAGAGTGCATGAGAGGAAGCAGTGGTTGAACAGTATCGATAAGGATACCTACTTGAACTACAGTGAAGCTCAGAAGCACGGTGTCAATTACTCAGACTTCATCAATAAAGAGCTTGCGAGTTACTCAGCATACGACAATGTTCGCTCCATCCCTCACATCATGGATGGGCTGAAGCCTTCACAGCGGAAGATACTTTTTGCCTGCTTCAAGAAGAAGCTCAAGACTGAAATCAAGGTGGCACAGTTGGCGGGATACATTGGAGAGCACTCAGCCTACCACCATGGTGAAGCCTCGCTGGCTGGAGCCATTATTGGGATGGCTCAATCTTACGTCGGAAGCAACAACTTGAACCTTCTCTATCCTTCTGGCCAATTCGGAACAAGGCGAATGGGTGGTAAAGATCATGCATCTGCTCGTTACATCTTTACAAGACTTGAGAAGATCACTCGAGCAATCTTTCACCCCGACGATGACGCTCTTTTGAACTATCTCAATGATGATGGTATTTCTATCGAACCAGAATACTACATGCCTGTCATTCCTCTTGTCCTTGTGAACGGATCAGATGGTATCGGAACCGGCTGGTCGTCGACAGTTCTAAACCACGACGCTCGCGATGTGCTGCAAAGCTTGAGGAAGATGATAAATGGTGAGGAGCCGGAGATGATTCACCCTTGTTACTATGGATTCAATGGCGACATCATTGCTGAGTCCGGAAAGAGGGAAGGAAGGTAAGAGTTATATTGCTCATACTTTTGATGTTTTAGCATGCGTCTCATGCCTTATTCTCACAAGCACAACTTCTACTCTCTCATCACTTCCAGTTATATTGTCCAGGGCAAGATCGATCGCACAGATGACAATACTCTTGTCATTAGTGAGCTTCCCATTGGTAAATGGACCCAAGACTATAAAACGTTCTTGGAAGAGATGATGAAGACTGGCACTGACAAGCTTCCCAGCGAGATAAGCGATTTCAAGGAACACCACACCGATACCACTGTTTCCTTCGCCATCACTGCATCAAAAGAAAATATTGATACTTTTGAGAAGGGCAAGGATGGTCTTCTGGGTAAATTCAAGTTGGCTACAAGTATTTCCTCTACAAACATGACGCTGTTTGATCTGGATGGCAAGATTCACAAGTATAAGACGACTGTTGACATCATTCGCTCATTCTTCAGCCATCGTCTCGAGTTCTACTTCAAACGCAAGGACATGCTCCTTGATAAGATGAGAAAGGAACTCAAGGTGCTGGAGAACAAGGCTCGTTTTGTTGTAGAGGTCTGCGAGGGGGATCTTGTAGTGAGTAATAGGAAGCGAGCTGAGCTTCTTACGGAGTTGAGCGAGAGGGGATACGATCTCTGCCCCAAGGAAGACAAGATGAGATCTCAGGAAGACGACGATGACGACGACGAGGATGACACCATGGAACAGAGTTCATCCGACTCGGAGTCAGAGCTTGCCAAGGGATACGAATATTTACTTGGGCTGAAGATCTGGACGCTCACCTTTGAACGTGCTGAGGATATCCGTCGCCAAAAAGCCTGCAAGGCAGCTGAAGTTGCAGCTCTCGAGGCAACTACCCCACAATCGATTTGGCTGTCTGACCTGGATGAACTCGACAAGGCCCTTTCCGAAAGGCTAGTGGATGTCAACATCAAGAAGGCCGATCGATCGCAGTCAACTTCAACGAAACGCGTCGCTAAGCAGGCAAAAGCTGTTGCGGCGAAGGCTGCGAAGCCGTTGAAGAAGGCAGATGAGTGGAACTCTGACTTGGAAGAGTCTGATTCTGATGGAGCTGCTGGATCCGATTCAGATGACGATTTTTTCGAAAATGACGACTTCATCAAAAAGAGCGAGAGCCCACTTAAGAAGTTGAAGACTTCCTCTTCAAAATCATCACTTCGTTTGAGTGGCAGTGGTAAACAGAAAGTAGTTCTAGGTACACGAACTCAACAACGCAAAAGTATCTCTGTAAGCAAGGCCAAATCAACTGTCGCCAAGATGGAGATGTCACAGGTGGACTCTGAGATGGATGTTGATAAATCTCCCAAGAAATTGCCGGCTGAGAAGAAGGCTGCGAAGAGAAAGAAGTCGTCATCCATTGTCAAGCAGGCACTCCAAGCAGAAGTTGAACTTGTTGACAGTGATGAGTCTCCCAAGAAAATTCATGCTAAGTCGTCTCTTGCCATGGAGGACTCTGATTCTGAGAGTGACGAGTCCACCACAAAGCCTTCAAAAAAGGCCACCAATGCCAAGAAGAAATCCAAGGTGCTGGAAAAAAGTATTTGCCATCTCAGCAGTAGTGATGAAAGCGATGGCTGTGAATCCCACATGTCCGTCGACGAGCCTGTTGCTACTACTCGTGTGCGGAAGCGACTCTCGAAACCAAAGTACACTTTTGCTGAGTCTGATGAAGATGATTTTGAGTTTTAGGCACGCGTATGAGGAATGTCTTCGCTAACATATTTACTTTGGAAGTATTGTGTTTCCATCAACCTTGATTGAAGTTTGTTGTTTACATAGCTTTTAATGGCACAGCTATTTAGAACCCCTTGCTGGCCTCAACTGCAGCTTTCTTTGCGCCACCAATGAACTTTTGCAACTTGTCTATATCCTTCACTCCAGGTCCTGCTTCCACGCCCCCTGCAACATCAACACCCCATGGCCGGACGTTACCGACAGCTTCACCGATATTTTCTGGTGTTAATCCACCCGCTATGATAACGGGAAGGCCCATATTTTGTATTGACTCAGCGATAGTCCAGTCAAAAGTTTGGCCAGTTCCACCTCCACCGTGTTTATCTCCCTTGATGGAAGTATCTAGCAATAAAGCTATTGGATCTGATGTCACCTCATTCAAAATAGAAGCTGCAGTATCCATCGACGTTCTGTCTTCCGACCCATCACTTCCCAACTCGATATCAACTACCCTCAGAGCTGGCACACCAAAGTGTTTCGAATTGGCAGCCTCCATCCCTTCAGAGCCGTGAAGTTGCACCAAGTCTAAACCACACTTTTCCACCATTTCCTTGATAAAGTCCAAGGGTTGGTTCTGAAACACGCCAACAACCAAGGGACGACGCGCTGCAAGTTCTAAAGCATGACTCTTTGCAACCAATGAAGAGAGGGGAGTGTTACAATTGCTATTGTCATTTATCTTGATTTCCATCCTGTCAGATCTCTCACCAAACTTTCGTACAGCATCGACAATATCTCTGGCCTGTTCTACAGACACCTTCCTTTTACTCTTTTCAGCAAATATTACCCCCAGTAAATTGGCACCAGCACGACATGCCACCAATGCATCGTTTGGATCAGTCAATCCACAGATTTTAATCATTTTGGTCCCACCCGTGTACGCACCACCCGATACTGACTGAGACGCGGCATAGTCCTTGGGATCTAGACATAACCCCTTAATTGCCACACCTGGATCGGTAGCTCGCATGAGTGACTCACCAATAAGACACATTCCCACACCTACCTTACGGTATCTATCAACGTCATGAGCCGAAGACATGCCTGACAATGCACATAATGAAAGTTGTGGCTTGTTGTCATCATCCATCAAACAATCATCATGATGAAATGTTAATCCCCTCTTGGTCAATTCTTCCGCCACCTTTTCAGTCTGTACCAAATCCATTTGGAAAGTGTGTAAATTGCGATTGTTGACGCCAATCACCTTTGCACCAGCTGAAATTGCCACATCCAATTCCACCAATGCGTGTACTTCCACCAACGGTTCTATACCAATAGATCGAGCAAAGAGAATGAGCTCTTGTAAGACATTGAAGGGAGTTGTAGCAACGATCAGTAGTACAGTATCAGCGCCAGATGCAGCAGCTTCGGCAATTTGATATTTGGTGGTAATAAAATCCTTTCTCAGAATAGCTGGACGTTGGTGTTGTCGTGATAAGCTGTTTTGGTTGGCAAGTTCCGTCGTGGCCAATCGAACATCCCTCAAATCCTCAAGACTCCCCTTAAACCATCGTTCTTCCGTCAACACACTAATGACACTCGCCCCTGCACCAAAGTACACACATGCCTGCTCTCCAGCCTGTAAGTGTGAGGCAATATCCCCCTTGGAGGGTGACGCACGCTTGAATTCAGCTGCAAGTGTCATACATGGAGATTTGGATTGAATGATGCTTTGCAGGGGAAGAATCGGTCCATGAGCTTCATGAAATGATGATGCCTCTTCTAGTAGCGTTTGGATAGACGATACAGCAGTAGCAGCCTCTCCATTGGTAAGTTTGGATTCATAGTCCAGCATCGTTGTGGCAGTGATCCTTTGCAACATGGACATCTCATGATCGGGATTACCAAAACCGAAGATGTGACCGCAATTTTCGTTCGTGGCGGTGGATCCACCGTAGAATTGGAGGAGGGCATTGTGGAGTTGCTGATCGGTGTATTCCGCACGGGGGGAGGAAGGGGCGGATGAGCCGCCGCTGCTGTTGTTGTTTTGAGGTGCCATGGTCAACGCGTGTAAGATAAGTGGGGCCGCAATAAAGATGGGGTGACATAATAGCGAGGGTACTAGGAGTGTATGGGTACGTATGGTGCTACATACTTCTAGATACTTCTAATGGGCGGGCGGCACGAACACAAACAGAGTGGTCACCCTTAATTAAAACCCAATAAAGACATTTAATGCTTACTTCAATCATCAGCACATGCCCAGATCTGCCCAGAACCCCTTCTCTTTGAACGACATGAAACGAAATGCTGGGGAAAACTCGCTCTGGACCCCTGCCGCTATCAAAAAAATCAAAAAATCACAAGATGGCGATGGTAAAAGTAATTGTTATCCCATAAATATAACACAACAGATGAACCAATCATCATCTCGCAACAACCCCCATCCTCCGCCTCCACAAGGCGGGGATAGACATGGTGGTGGTGGTGAATTTTATCAAGGAACAGGAGGTGGTGGAGGCAGACGACGTCCTTATCCTACGACCTTCGCAACGGATGAACGCAATAATATTAGAAGTAATTTTCATGAGCCAAAAAATTTGCATTTTCATGAGCACAGCAATAATTTTAACAATCGTGATCAGCGAGGACCTGAATATGCACCAGACGATGGGGGCATGATGGCTGGCAATAATTGGGGAGGACAATCAAATTTCCGCGGTGGCAGAGGAGGAGGAGGAGGAGGGAGAGGTGGGGGCAGGGGAGCCCGACCGTTCCAACCACCACCAGATCAGCGCGAACAACAATATCAGCAGCATCAAAGGAAGAATGATCCACAAAACCCGTTACCGCCAGATCAGAGACGAACACTTGTCCTTGCCAACGTGCCCCCGCACATGAAACATTTTCATATCAAATCTCACTTTCAACAAAATTGGGGCATCTCTGTTAATTATGCACATGTGGACAAACAATCTGGATTGGCATATGTTCGGTTTGAAGAGGTCGATGATGCCAAACGAGTTTGGGCCGTTGGTACCAATGGGTTGGATGGACCCAATTATCATGCTGGGGGCAGTGAGCAAGGTAGTAGTAGCATTCTTTCGGAGGGTGTCGTATTGCAAGAGGTATATTTTACAAACTTTGTTCCCATTGATAAAACCTACGATGACACGCAATCCACAATGTCGAGGAAACATAGTCGAGGTGCAGATGAATATGTTGGAAGAGAGCGAGGAGGAGGAGGAGCAGGAGTATTCAATCATCATCCCGACGAGCGCGATGCCAAAATGGCCCGTCGGGACCAGTACCCTAAACAAGACACCAACAACAACATGAAACCAGCACCATCACACATCAATCCATCGAATAATTCATATAATCGAACAGAACAAAAACATCAACTTACACCAGAAGCGCTCGAACTCAAAAAGAAAAAGCAGGAAGAATACCAAAAGCAATACGAAGCGTTTCAAAAAGAAGAACAAGAATGGCGTAAACGCCGTAATGCCGAATATCAAACATTTGCTACCGCAAAGAATGAACGTACTGCTCAAATATCAACATTACAACAAAAGAAAGATCTGCAATCCAAGCAGGAGACCATGCTCGCAAAACAGTTACCCCTCCATAAAAAGATGTTATCCATGCTCAAATCGAAAAATTCACCGGCATCGGAACAATCAAAGAAGATGAAGGAAATTCTTAGTACTCAAACTCAACTACTTGAATTGAAAAAGGACATGAAGAACACTGTTGAGGAATTGGAAAAGTTGAAGGAGGAAGAACGAGTAAAGGGTGTCTTTGTCCCTAGCGAGAAGCGGCCTGTGTTTGTTGCAAATGGCTCGTCTGCTGGAGTTAAAAAGAGAAGCTTGGATAGAAGGTCTACAGTGTTGAGGGTTGAAGGATTTGGGGAGGAGCAGTTTGATGAGGAAATATTAAAGGTTGAGCTGAAGGAGCATTTCTCAGCGTTTGGTGCTGTATCAGACGTGTCATTGGAAAGGGACAATGCACATGATGATGATATTGATGATGATGTGCCTGTATCAGTGTTTGCGCTTGTTCATTTCTCCAAACGGTTGGATGCGGAGAAAGCGAAGGAGAGTGGTGCAAACTTCAACGAGGTATCTCTAAAGTGCAGTTGGCATCACGAACAATCGTCTTCAACTCCAAATGACGGTAACGATGCCGAAGATGATGCAGTGGATTCAATTGGTGTTGGTGCTGAAGAATCAAATTTTCATAATGACCTCTATGATGACGCGGAAATCGAAGAAAGTTATGGCGATTACTTTTCTGGTGAAGGCTTACCTACAGGGGAAGAACATGATATGGTTGATTACGATTACGGAGGTGACGATGACATGGTTGACTACGATTGAATTAATTTATTTTACAGAACTTTCATCACATCAGTTGTTGCCTCCATTTAGTTCTTACTTAACTGCTATTTGAGGTGAACGAGGGAACCGTTATCTCTAGAGAGAGGGTGGTGTGTGTAGTGGTGTCTAGCTAGGTTTAGGTACCTAGAGGTACATATTTTCCCAGCCTACTTATTAATGTATGCTTCCTTACTGGTATGATACGTTTGAGACGCGAACCATTTCGAGACGCGAACCCCGCCCGGGTCATCACTCTTTATTTTTTGCTCTTGCCTACGTTTCATGCACTTCGGATCATCATCTATCACAAGCAAAAGTCTCAAGAATAAACAACACAGGCAAAGCAATCAAATAAACATGTTCTATGATACGAATCATTTCACAGGCACAGGTGGATTTTCTGCCAATAGGAGTAGATTCGACAGGAATGGAAGTACGAAAGACCCATACGAAGTGCTCGGGGTTCAAAGAAATGCATCTCAAGCGCAAATCAAAGCAGCTTATCGCAAACTCGCACTCATGTATCACCCGGATAGAGTCAATGGCGACGGTGTTGCTGGTGCAGAAGCAAAGAGACAAGCTACCGCTAAGTTTACCGAGATATCTGCTGCCTACGAGTTACTGAGCAGTGGAGGAGGTTCTAGAGGTGGAAGTGCATCGCATCCATCGTTTACAAATGCTGCTGACCATCATAATTTCAATGACTACTCAAGATATTCCGCCTCGACTACTGTTCAAAGTCCATTCTCTCCAGGATTTGATCCTTTTGGATTTGGTGCATTTGGCTTCGCCTTTTCTGATCCCTTCGAAGTGTTCCATCGAGCATTCAACCATCCATTTACCCATGAAGCACAAACAGGTTTTCCCGCTTTTGGAGGATTACCATTTGCTCAAATGCCTGAATTCCCATCAAATGCTGCATCATCATATAGTAGCCGCTCATTCTGTACATCTGGTGGAATTGGTAGCTCATCGAAGATGGTGTCCATCACAACATCTTCAGTAAATGGCAAGGTCGTCACAAGACGCGAAGAGGTGACTGTGAACCCTGACGGAACAAAAACTACAAAGGTGGAAATCTCTGGAGATGGACTTGCACAAGAACAGCATCGCCCAGCAATCACACTCAAAAACCATGAAGCTATCAAAGAAGGTACCAAGACTTCCGGAAAAGTAGAAGATGAAATATCCGAGGATGATGATTTGGCTAAGGCAATTGCTATAAGCTTATCAGATACAGATTGTGGTGTAGAGGACAAAATAGTTACACCGACATCTCGAAAAAGGCCACCCCTCAAAAGGCATTACAGAATTGAGACCAAGCAGCAATTGGAGCAACAAACGTCTGGGAAAAGGCTTGGAAAAGTGCATCCTCTTATTCACAGTGAAGAGGTGTATATTATCGACTCGGAAGAAGAAGAGGAAGAAAGACCAAGCAAAGATTCTTTGGAAATCCCAACACTTCATCACAAGAGAAAGTTCTGTGAAATAATGTCGCGTTGCTTGAGTTGCTGCTTTCCAAGACCAAAACGACGAAGGATATCTCGCGAAGTGGTTGACGTAACTAACGCCGAGGAAATGCGTAAATGTGCCGCTGACGAAGAACATGGCGACTATTCAACATTAACGGTAGTTCAGTTGAGAGATATCCTTCGTAGGAAAGGTTTGAATGTAAGTGGGAAGAAAGCCGAGTTGATAATGAGATTACAAGCATCTTGAATCTTTCATTTGACTGATGACCCTAAAGACGACGATGCCGGCTGAAGGGTTATATAGGATATAATACAAGAAATAATTTTGTTCGTTGATATTTGGTAGAGTCTACACCACATATACGTAGCATCCAACAGACTTATTGTCACAGGAAGCTAGCAAGAACCAACAACACTCCGAGTAAGTAATCCCGAACAGCTTTCTCTGCCAAGATGGAGTCATCTCCTTTCGTCTTATATACTTCATATGTCTTTTGAGCAATGAATCCACTGCCCATGACAGATAAGACTAACTTTCTCGCTGTTGGACTGATTATGGATAATGAAACAGAGTCTGCTCCACTTGATATGCTCATTATTCTCGAAATTCCCGTTGGGACCCACTTGACCAAAGATTCTCCGCATGCAGCAACAGCTGCCAAAATTGACCAAGCCATAGCAACTTTCGATGCCATTTCCTTGCCATATTTGACAGGCACTGTCTGAATACCTGCCCTTGCATCACCTTCACAATCTGTGATATCCATGAGGATCTCACGACTCATGATCCCAGCAAACAGTGCCATGACAAGATAACTCAATGGACTTCGCAAAAACAATGCGTATGGAACCGATGAAGCATTCCTGACAATAGTAGTGCCATCCTGTAGCACCTGCCAAGCAGCCAACCCACTTGTAATAGGACTTAGAGCTACCAATGCCGCACAGCTCAAATTCTTAATCCATGTTCTCGGCTTCAAATGTACTGTATAAAGGTATGTTGTAATAGCTCCACCAATGACCATCAGACGTGAAATAGTTCCAGGAACAAATGCCGAAGACAGTAGCAAGATCGCATAGAGATACTGTGGAAAATGTCAGTACAGCTTTAATTTCTGTAAACATGAGCAAACAGCATATGCTTACCGAATCAAATGTTTTTGCAACTGTAAAAGGAACCTTGCCTTTCACAAGTGGATGATAATGCCCATACTTATCTGAGACATGTTTATTCTCGTCTATTTCTGCAACAACATCCACTCCATTCCTTGCATCATAATAATCATTTGTTATCATGCTAGTGGCAGTTACAAGCATGAGTGATAGCAATACCATTATCATTGATGGTTCTTTCAACACAGATGATAACATAGGCGATGAAGATGTTGGCTGGAAAGTTATCTTCCAAAACTCTACTGCTTGATGAACTCCCAAGACATGGAAGAGAAGCACAATTGGAAAGTTGATTGGGCGGCAGAGAAGAAACAGTTGTTTTAGATATGGTCGAATATAGTTTCTCTTATCCTCGTCACCGCTAGCACCTTCTTTGGAGGTTGCAGTCGAAGAGTATATCGTAGTAGGACAGCGGTAAATATTATAGCGTAGATTGTTGCTAACAGCGACAGATGTAAACACATCAATCGCCTCGAAGCTGCGAAGCGGGATAGATGCTCTTGACAGAGATGTCGATCTGCTGCGAAAGGATGAAGGCGGAAACGCTTGATATGTGTCAGCACTCAGAAGGATTGACGACGCAGCGAGTAGCAGTAGGCGCATTGTTGTAGTAGCGATGATAGACAGGAGATGCTATGAGAACATTGACGTCGTCGATGATAGACGGGAGATGCTATGAGAACATTGACGTCGTCATTGTGATACAGAATAAAAAATTCTTCTTTACAATATGTTGTACGCAAAAGATGTTGCAGTGTCAAGCCCGCAAAAAAGGGAGGGCGAGATGAGAGAGAGCTCCTACTCGCTAGCTTGTCGCTAGTGCTTACACTTCGACGCATTGTATGCTATGTTCATCGAGCGAGTTGGTTCATGGCCGTTCATCGGCTATTACAGATGCAGCGGTTGGGATTGGCGGCTGCTTGATAGGATGAAAATGACAGCATCGTATTATGGAGCTGTCTCTGCTCTCAGGAGGTCCTGCATGAACTTATCTCGTAATTGTCATTCAAATACAGTGGCTGCAGCATGGGCTTCGTTGTGTGTGGGGATGTCTATGATGAAACCAAAAACGTACCATTGCATGGCGGAAGCCAATCCACAGCAGTTGCCCAATATCAGAAGACGGAAGCGGCCACCAACCTTTGGTTCTACTGTTCCGTCTATGACAAAAAGAGGACTAAAACCTGGTATCGGTGGAGATCTTGCAACAGTGGTAGTGGATGATCGAGAAGAGGATTGTCCAATGTGTAAAAAGTTTGGATCTGGACCATGCGGAGGTATATTCAAACAATGGCTAAAATGCACTGACAAACATCCTGGCAAGGATGCAGCTGGAGAACCTTTGCATCTTACGCATTGCTTGGATTTTGCAGAAAAGCTCGGAGAATGCTTGGACACTCATTCTGTCCATTACAGTAGCAAGGATAACGAAGAAGACACCAAACAACATCAAAAATCTCAATCACAAGATGCAAACACATTAAAAGCAGCATGGTGTGAATTTGTGAGTGAAATGGAAGATGGTATCAAGGCAAACAAATTTACAACATTACCTTTCCCAGATGAAAACAAGCCATCTATGCATTTCAATCCAAAAAGCAAGACTGGTGCTGCTATATTTTCTCCAGACGTAGATGGTGCCTCCATCATTACAGCCTACATCATAGACGACAACAGTAATGTAATAGCTGCTGGATCAAAAGAGGATATGGACATGGGAAGTTTTGGATGCGTCTTGCGATTTGATATCACAGATGATGTGAAGTCAGCCACCATTCGAGCTATTTATGATAGCGACGAAAGCGTTGTGAGAATCTTCACCAGAACAATGCTTGTTCCTAGGTCATGACCTAATAAATGTTTACTGTAAATGCCATGATGATTTCAGCATTTTAGGATAAGCCCTTTGTTTTCATTTACGTTTACTGTACAAGTGATGAACAATCACTCCAACAAATGCCTGAACGCCCATCCCATCGATCAGAGAGCAAGCAATTATTATTTACATGCTCTCTGGCGCCCGCTCAGGGCACTGCGAGGCTTTGTGCCCCAGATTCCCGCAGCAATAACATCGTGCAGGGATCGTCGCTCTACGTCTTGGCGGCTTGCCAGGTATTGCTGGCAATGTCTGTGACAGTCTTGCACTCACTTTTCTATAGTTTAAATCACAGTAATGCCCCAAGAACTTCGTAAGTGCATCCACATCACCCACGTGATAGTCTCTTGGACTACAAAAATAGGAGCCTCGGACATTATTCACTCCAAACTCCAACATACATTCGGCTGTAATTTTACTCTCGAGTCCCAACAAGAATTTGGGAGGTATTCTCCTATGCTCTCTCAATACACGGATAGGCTTGTACATTCGTGTCCATTGTGATCCACGTCCACGTTCGTGTTGTTCAAACCGGCGCTTTCGATTTTGTGTCGACCCCACATAGTATTTTCCATCCTCACATTCCAAGACGTAGACCGTACACTTTTCAATCTTCATGCGAATCGCTTCTTTTATGAGATACCAAAATCTGGATAATTTGGTGAAGAACCTTCTGCCAACGCCCTTGTGATATCTGTGCCGAGGGAGCTTGTTGGAGTTGGATGTGGTCGCTGTTATGCTTCCACCGCCGGTATTGAAGGCAAGGTTTATATCGGCATCAACCCACTCATCTGCATAATTGAGACAAACAGAAGATTGACGTATGTTGTTGAATTTATTATGGTTTGACTTTAGTGCTCGAGGATGGGCACATTGAGGCTTCTTGACGGAGTGAGGTTGGGGCTGCCTAGCAACAAAAGAAGCAGCCGAATATCTGTGAATTGATGCCACTGATAGAAAAATGAACATAAGAGATGCCGCCCGTAAGGTGGGCAAACGTAGAGCCATCTTCTTCAGTGTTAGTCTCAGATATTAGAAAAATGGAAAGGGTCAATCTGTAATGATGTAGGGAGGGCAGGGGCCGCTTATTAATTCTGCCGCATTATTGTCCATTATCGTGCCTCTCTTTTGAAAATCGAAGAACAGAAAAAACGGCAGCTGTCTAACATACCGATACATCCCCCAATTTCTTTTGACACTATTGGTTTACTCCTCAGCGTAAACAACTCAGAGAAATCACTGTACCCCCAAACAGATTTGCAGTGTCACCCCGAGGATGACATGAGAACAACAACATAAAACTCTTCTTACCTCGATTCTCGAGAACAAAAGCATCATGGCAGCCGCTACAATCCGTCTCGAAAAGCTGCCGCAGTATCATTAAAAATACAACGCAAGTATGCATCGCCTAACTCCAACAACGATTCGTCGCCTTGCTGCGACAACGTCTTTCAATAAGAGATCATTTGCATCAGCTTCACCCACCAGCTGGGATGACAATGACACGGCTGCTCATCATACCAACTCGTTAACCAAACTCTTCAACCCTACCGATGATCACGCAGCGCTACGGGAAATGGTCCGCTCCTTCACCCAACGAGAAGTGGAGCCACAGGCATTGGAATATAATCGCAGTGAAACATTCAATTCTTCACTCTTTCGCAAATTTGGCTCTCAAAATGGTGGATTGGGCATCTTAGGCCTGACTGCTCCAGAGGAGTTTGGTGGGACGGGTTTGTCGGATGCCACAGCAGTATCAATTGTTCATGAGGAGTTATCCTATTCGGATCCTGCACTCTGTCTCAGTTATTTGGCACATTCGATATTGTTGGTGAATAATTTGGCTGTGAATGCAAGTAATGAACAGCTTTCAAGATTCATGCCTGGCATTTGTGACGGAAGTAAGATTGGAGGTATGTGCATGTCTGAACCAGATGCCGGGACAGATGTGCTTGGGATGAAATCAAATGCGGTCTATGACAGTGTTAGAGATGGGTTCATTTTGAATGGTACCAAGATGTGGATAACCAATGGGACGCTGACTGGCAAAGAGACTGGAGATCTGTTCCTTGTTTACGCTCGTACTGGGACCGAAAAGAGGTCGGACATAACTCAGTTTGTCGTGGAGGGTGGGATGGAGGGGTTCAGTGTGGGTCAAAAGATATCTGACAAGCTTGGAATGAGAGCATCGCCCACTGCAGAACTTGTGTTTGAGAATGTATTCCTACCAGCCAAGACTCATGTTGTTGGTGATGTCAATGGCGCTACTCTGTGCATGATGCGAAATCTGGAGATTGAGCGCGTGGCCTTGGCTGCAATGGCGGTAGGAATTGCCCGTCGTTCACTTGATGAGATGATTGCGTATGCATCTAATCGACCTGCCTTTGGCAAGAGTAATCTGTATGGTTTTGGGCAAGTACAGAAACATATATCTGAATCATATGCCGAGTACATGGCTGGTAAATGCTATCTCTATGCAATGGCCAACGGATTGGATCTATCGACGTATGGAAACGGACTTGATGCTGATGGGGTAAAGTTGTACTGTGCTCAAATGTCAAAAAATGTTGCCGACAGGGCAATTCAAGTGATGGGTGGATATGGCTATTGCGGAGAGTACACAGTGGAGAGGTTGTGGAGAGATGCCAAGCTTTTAGAAATCGGGGGTGGTACTAACGAGAGCCATCACAAAAACATGGCAAGAGATTTGCACAAGTTGAATGGCAACAAACTGCAGTAACCTCTCTAGCCAGAAGAGTAGAATAGAAACTTCTGTTGTTGCCCACTATTTTAGATGTATCATTATATATATAAAAAATCAAAATCAATAATATTCCTCCCCTCCTCCGTAATCTTCACTTGCCTCCTCTTGCATTTCATCATCATCATCAGGATCCAACCCTCTCATTATCTTTTCGAGCCGCTCCAAACCTTGGGCTGCGAGTCCATTATGTGGATTCATTGATATTGCCGTGTGATAGCACTGAAGAGCGTAATTATAATTTTCATCCAACGTATAGATCTCAGCTAGCTTGGCCTGGATGATGTCACCATGTTCCTTTACCCACGTATTGGTATGACTGCTTGCACCGACCGATGATGTCCGAGCACTCTCTTTAGTTGTCCCTGTACCGTCCATACCATCCTGCAAAAGCTTCACGCACATTTCATAGTTTCCTTCCGCGGCATAAATGTCAACCAATGCAAATAGCGGACGAGGTGCTCCAGGATCAATCTCCATTGCCTTTTTCAATGCTCGTTTGGCACGTTCCTTCCCTTCACCAGCACCTTGCTGATTCGGAGGTGCCTGAGCTAGCGCCAACCCCACCAGAGTTGTCGCACGTGCATCCCGTGGTGCTTGTGAAATGGCCTCCTTGGCAGTACAAAGGGCCTCCTTGAATTTGTTCGCTGCCAAATATGATTCAACCAACCCCTCATAGGACGGAATATCACGCTGAAGATCATTGGCACGGAAGAAGCTAACCGCCGCATGTTCTGGCCTATGCGACGATAGCAATATCGATCCACGCAAATAATGAGCAAATGCATGTTGCTGATCCAATGAAATAGCCTTATCCACGAATGCAATGGACTTCTCATGATCTTCCCGTGCCAGGTGATACAAACTCAAACACACCCATGGTTCAGGACGTTTATCTTCCGCATCTAACAAATCAGCGCAAAGTTGTCCCAACTCCAATTCCACATCACACGTTCCCATGTTATTCTTGTCCAAGCTATTGTTGTTGTTGTTGTTGTTACTATTTTCTCTACCACCATGACAACTATACTGATACTGCAAAAATCCACCGTGCTGTAACAAAAAGGCATTCTTCCGACTCATGCGTAGTTGGAATAACAAGTGAGCATACTTATCCATCCCCTCAACCCATGTTGGATCAATGGCGCGAACTCGCTTGTAACTTTGTTCCGATCCCAAAATTTGTCCCAATTCTTGTTGAATATGTGCAAGTTGGATAAGTATGTAGGGGTGGTCTGGATAGAGTGCATTGAGTTTGGAGAAGTGTTGATGTGAGGCATGAAGTTGATTCCGATGAAGGGCGGTAACGGCAAGGACATAATCACGGACGGGTATGAGTAATTCATGATTGTTGTCTTTGTTGGCCATTGTTTCATTTTCATCACCATCACTACCAGTAGTAGAAGTAGTAGCACCATCACCACTGATCTCATTCTTCTCCTTCTTCACCAAAACAATTTGCTCCAACGCCAAATTCTTCACCCCCTCATCCACCAACTCCAAAATCATAGTATCGGCACATCCCAACACGGCCAATTGTTCCACTGCCTCAATGGCATATGGATTCTTCGCTAATGCAGATTTATATTGAATGATGGCATCACTTGACCGATTACTCAGCATGTAGAGATGTCCGTGTAACATTAAGGATTGCAAAGTTGCAAATTCATTCGTAGTCTCACTACTAGTACTACTACCAGTGCTGCTATTACTGTTACTTCCTCTCAGTCCCACTCGTGGACGAGGGAACGATCGTTCCAAAATAGACGTAGCCTCAATAATAGATCCAGTTTGTGATAATGCCTGACATTCCTTCACACGTAACAATGCCTCCCATGACGACGTTACGCCATGTTCTTCCGATCGAGTTTTTCGTTTGGGTGATCGAATGTGATGATAGTCACGAACCAACACCAATGCCTTTCGGTAATATTCTACAGCGCATACGAATCGCTCGGCACGATTGGCACAATCTCCCAATAGTTCGTAGGTAGTTGCCATGGTGATGGAGTCTTCAATGTCATTATTTTTATGATTCCGTTGAAGATGATTGCGCCGTGATGATGGTGGTGGTTGTTCCAAAGTTTGCAATTGGGATGATAAATCCAATAAGGATAATTTCTCACAGCTTAAAAATTGATGTGCTTGGAATAATTGAAGGGCTTGTTGTTGGAGGGGTGTTTTGGGTGGACGATAATCGTGGAGGGTGGAAGTGTTGTATTGTTCGATCATGTTGGAGGGGATGATGGAATTGTTCACTGTGTTGGGGTGCACTTTGAAGCTTGACATTCTTTTGATAAGTATATGTGTATGCCAGGTGTATGCCTGTTGTCTTTAGTCCTGGTAGCTGGCTAGATAGTGATACTCTAGAGAGAGAGAGAGAGAATGTTACGGCTATTATTGGGCGAAGCGGATTTTATTTTATTTGGAAATTTGGAATTTGAATTTGTTGTGTCATTGTCGCCAAAATTAGCGACGAAATGAAATCGGAATGATCGAAATCGGCCGTTGTTGAGGTTGTCTCTGCTTTATGACAGAAAACAACCATGGCCTTCCAACCGCTACCACCAACATTTGAACTACACACTTCCAGGGAACAGCAATTCTTCCCCAGACCGATCACAGACACCATCGAATCCTCACTGGATCTACTCGAACGAGTCGAAGAAGATCGTCGGCGGCGGTTACGATCGATTGCGAATGTTGCGGCGCGTGTTCCGATTGGGCTCGGTGGGACCGAAGATAGAGGCACTGCTGCTGGTGGTGGCGGTGTTGTCGGGGCGAATGTTTCGCCCAAGCCGAGTAATGCCTCGAGCAGACCGAGTAATTATGGGAGGTATCGATATTATCCACCACCGGACGAAACACCCATGGATGAGTCCATATCGATTCATAGATCGTATACTCAGGCGGTGTCGTCGTCCAATTCACCATTGGTCACGGGTCGTAGTCGCGATAGACGGAAACATACTACCACCACCACCACTGCTGCTGCTGCTGCGATGCGTCGTGCCGCTGCTGCAAGAGGTGTGAGTGTAAATACCTCAACAACATCACCATCAGCAGCATCATCATCAGCTAGGAATAATAGATCAACAACAACGACAACAAGTCGTCGAGATTTACACACACCCACGGATGGGATAGGGACGACGACGACTATTCACGTGGATAACCATGATACTAGTACGGATGATTCTGCTTCTTCATCCATTGAAGGTGGAAGATTCCTTGATTCATTCAATGTCTCATCTTCAGCTGTGCTGTTTTTATCACCACCATTTGATCCACGCGCCGGTGGTGGAGGAGGAGGACGCACACCTGGTCGGCGAAGAGGTAGTATGGGTTCTTCTTCGTCCAACATGATGATGATGAGATCACCATGGCATCAACAATCATCTTCCACATCGATTGATTGGAGTATGTCAACTCCACATAATAACACTCAGTCGAATCTTCGTGTATCACAACAGCTTCGGGTGGACACCTCCATGGCAACAACATCATTGGCGGACGGTACTAATAATCATGCAGCCATGATGATGGACGATACAGATTTGATTACGCCACCTGCCATGTCATCTACTACTTTTGATCATGCATCGGCTCAGCATGGTCATGGTGGTGGGGAGGATGTGTATTCTCGGAGGAGGGCTGCAACGAGTGTGAGGCGTAGTCAGAGACAACGAAGGAGGAGACGTGATTGGGAGTAGAGTGAACGGATCAAGCATCAAGTTATTGTAGAATAACCATTTGTTCTTTTAAACTTGCTTTCCTATTTTATTTCATATCCCCGTACTAGCTACGTTCCCATCATCTTTACCTCCTTTTAGTTGACATGACACACTCGACACCGGGTGTGATCTTCTCCCTACCTAACCTGTTTGTTTAGATTCCCGTTTGAAACGGATTATGATCCTTATCATTCTGTTTATTCATAGCAGCAATCTGCGCCAGCTGCGAACTCCCAAAGCCGGTACCAAAATGACGACCCGGAACTCCTGCCATTGCCGAAGCCAAATTAAAGTTGGCACCGATACCAGCACCCATCCCAGCAATGCCTCCCATGGACATGCTGCGATGTTGCTGCAAAAGCAATTGATGTTGAAGGGCGTTGACGGGGTTAATCGCATCGGCGGTCATTCCTGCGGACATTTGAGTGGAGAGTTGAGGGAGGGGAGGCACGGCTGGTCTAAAACTCGTTGCTGGTCCTTTGGATTCGACCTTTCCAACGGGGATGGCATTGGCAGTTGTGGAAGAAGAATTTTTGGCTGTCTTTTCTGCCGCATCCTTGAGGATGGCATCGTCTGTCTTCCCTTCCGCATTGGTGGGCTCAGGCGGTGGCTTGCCAGCAGTCGTGGGAGCAGCGTTCAACTCTCTCTTGTTCCTGCCCTTGATAATCCACGTGAAGTTGATGGACTTCAACAAGTCGATGCGTTCTTCGGTGAGGAAGGAGTGACGGCCCTCACGGAAGAAACGATACTGCTCCCTTTGTTTCGCAACCCACTTACCTAAGGCACGGTTGCGAGAATAGTGTTGGGGGACAATGCAATGTCCGTTCTCCTTCTTGAACTCCAGCAACTGCTCGTACCTGTCGTTCCAATCAGCCCTATCCCTCACCTTCCAGATGAAACCAAGTTCATCCAACTGTGCCTTCCTCTCATCTGTCAACGTGGTAGGCTTTCCCTCCAACTTTGCCTTGTGCTGACGCCTTTGGTCAGTGACCCACTCACCGAGCTTGGAGTTCTTGGAATAGAGTCGAGGCACACGGACATCCCCGTACTCACGCTTGTATCCCACAAGTGCATCGAAGTGCTTTTGCCAGAAGGAATCTCCGCGGATATTCCACTGGAAATCAATGGCGTTCAACACAGCAATACGATCGGCGTTCAAGAATGTGGACGCGGTCTTATTTTCCATGTAGAGTTCATAATGCCTCCTCTGGGTCTGGATCCAATTGAACAAAGTGCGATTACTAGGATCATCGGGGGTGATGTTCAAATCCCCATTCTTGGTTTTGAAGAGGATCAATTGATAAAGCATGGAGTTCCAAGACTCTTGCCCCCCATGGAAATCTTTCCCGCTAGAGGTGAGTGGATCGATAAGGTTCCTCTCTGCCTTGTCACTGCCCCCTTCGTCATCGGCGGTACCTTCCTCTCCATCGGCTGCTGGCTTGGAGTCGTCGTCCTCATCGTCGTCCATGTAGGTATCATCTACAGGTGGGAGGGCGGGAGGGCCTTCGTCTTCCTCGTCGGAGGAAATATCCTGATCGTCAACGTCCTCTTCTTTCGCCCCCCTCTTCACACCACGAGCAGGCGTTTTCCTTGTAGGAGTTGACTCGGTCTTGGCCTTCTTCGCAGCTGCACAACAGAAATAAATTTGATTTTTTGTGAGCGACGTCGGGCTGATAAGCCTATTTGTTTCGAGCCACGATCATGGCAAAGAGAATAACATGCAGGACTTACGAGGCATTTTTTAGCGTCAGGTTAAATCTTAGTAGCGAGAGGATAACCGCTGATGACAACGGGATAACCTGTTGATAACCTTGGTGTTGTGTTTTGTTGAAAGTGGTAGGGGTTTTGGTGGCGGTCGTGGCGGTGCGTTGAGAGAGAAGCCCTCCGCTCCTTTTCAAAAATCTCGTTTTTGGTTTGAGAGAAAAAGGCGGGCCTCTCCTCTAGCAAGGACTCCCAGCTTGAAAAGTAGGTTTTTCCATCCGCTCAAGCACACACCACACAACATCAAACCAACTTACCTAACATAACCAACTGCAGTTGTACGCAAGAGGCTACGCACACACAGCTCCACGCAAGGGATAGCATATGAAGAACAAAATAAAGCACAATAGGAAGAGATCGAGGAGCGGTATAGGCTGCTTGATTGCCGAAGAAGAAGAATGCAATAATGATGAATCGTCTCGATCCGCATCATCTCTTCTTAGCGTTGAAGTCGTGCCACTCTCCAGAGCACTCAGCTTGATCACACAACACAACAATCTACACTGCCAAGATCAAACGCGTGTGCGTATTGTGCATCCATATGCGTATACTTTTGCCACCTTTGCAAAGACTCGGTGGCTAGGTAGACCACTCATCGATGTGTATCACGATGAGTTTGGAAGCTATCCAAAATGTTATTATGAAGCTGCCATCAAGACAGGAAGGATTTTGGTGTCTGGAAAAAAAGTTACTTGTGATTACTCAATAAAACATGGCGATGAGTTGACCCACACTGTTCATAGGCATGAGCCTGCTGTTGGTTTAGGTTTATCTGATCATCATCTATCATCAGTTACAACATCACGTGGTAATGAAACAGAAGTAGAATCACCTCCTATTGATATTGTTTACGAAGATGATACTATATTGGTTGTTGACAAGCCTGCAAGTCTTCCGGTACATTCATGTGGTTCATATCACTATAACTCACTTCTTGAAGTATTAGCTCATTGGAAAGAAGCTTACGGAGCTGGGAAACTTTTTACGGTGCATAGGCTGGACAGGCTGACATCAGGTCTGGTGTTGATTGCAAAGAGTGCATCACTTGCTAAATCTCTGGGTAAATGTATACTAGAGCGAGATGGCTGTGAGAAAGTTTATCTGGCACGAGTGAAGGGACAATTTCCTAGTGTACTGGAGAATGCTAATCATCCTTGGAGGATGCAGTATTGGTCATCTGCTAAGGTAGAGCAAGATGTAGAAGCTGAAGAAAGTTCCGAGATGCAGTCAAAGCTGCGGAAAATTGCGTCGATGCCTCCAATATTACACGGTGAGGTTTCTGTACATGATAAAAGTAATATGTCTGGAGGTGTGCACGTCGAACTACGGAAGAAAACGAAAGGTGGAGCAGATGAAAACCGGTCTGGTATCGCTGCGCTTGGATTTTGGGTCACAGACCGCTCCGGAAATCTTGTTGAGAATGCTAATTTTCAAGATTTTATGAAACAATGTGAAAACATGACAACAAACGAGATTATTGAGTATGCGGTTGGCTCAACTCTCACCAATGAAGCTGATGACAATTTAGTTTCTAAGAAACAATCTATACGTTGGTTGCACTTTGCCTGCCCTTGTCGAATTTCATCGCACAAGAATGGAGTGTGTGAAGCTGGTGACTTTTCAGCAAAGACTGAAAGTGAGCTCAAAGGAACCAAACCTGCGCAGACTGCATTCACACTATTATCCTACGACGAGACATCTGATACATCTCTATTGCTAGTAAAACCAGACACTGGCCGAATGCATCAAATACGTCTTCACCTACACGCACTGGGTCATCCCATCGCAAACGATCATTGTTACGGCGGAGAATTGTGGTTTGGAGACGATGAAGGACAGCAATCGTTTCGCAGAGCTAGAGATTGGCTGGATCGGCTAGATAAACGTTCAAGCGGTGCTGAACTTACAATTTCAAACGCTCCTGCTACAGATGAGGAAATATACCACGTTGTGGCCAACAAATCTAGAGATGATGGTGAATCTATCGAAGACTTCATCGTGAAGACATGTGTTTGGTGTGCGAGATGTCGTGGTGTGGATGCCATCAACTGTTTCGATGGATCTACTGAAGCAAAAGTTAGAAATGAGGAGGCTGTATTCCAAAGAACGCTAATGGAGTATTTAGTGCGAAGTCAAGGAATTTGGCTACATGCGCTTCAGTACAGTTTGCATGTAAATGATGAAAAAGGTTCAAGAGTTGTCAAGTACAAGACGACTCTTCCATCTTGGGCTTGTACGAAACAAAATTATGATGAATAATTACTTGAGTTTTACTTTGAGGCTTCTGAAACTAGCTAATTCAACCAATGATTACTTGGGTCTACATTCGAGTGAGAACAAAGATATTCCCTTTGTCGCCACGAGTCAACCTCACGTCTTCATCAAGATACGTAATATCAAGAGATCCTCTAAACGTTTCTGGAGCATCAAATCCAATCGGTCCCAACTGAAATCGTTTAAACTTAACGTCTGTGAACTTACCATTGACAGGGGATAGTTCGGCTGTCACACTTCGTGGAACTGGGAATACGATATATTGAACAGTTTCAGAGTTCTTGGCTGATAGAGTTGTTGTATCAATATGTTGAATGATAGGTCCTACCCTTGGGAAACCACCTTTACCAAGAATAGAATCTGATGTTGTATAATCCAGTGACCAATCTCCATTCACACTTGCCTTTTTACCATTGCCGATGAGCGGATTGGGAGTTGGGTTGAGAGTTTCCAATTCAGCGAAGAGTGTTTGCATCTTTTCCTTCTGTTCATCAGTGGCAGTTAGACCCCGCTTTGTTTCAGAGGCAAGAGAGAGGATTTGTTGCTTCAGTTCTGATCGACGAACTTCTTTGGATTGAAATAAATTGTTTGGAAGTGAAAGCTCTGGAAGTTTAAACGCACTTCGGGCTGTTGAATATGATCGAGATGCAGGTGTTGGTGGCAATGTTGAGAACGCTTCTGCTTGCTGCTGCAGACTGACGCAGAGTAGTGTAGCTGTTTTAAAAGTGAATGTGAGCATGATGAGACAGAATGGTTTTGTGTTGTCTGTTATAATGACAAATGCTTCCAGCACAATCAGAGTCGACAACAAAGCAACTCTCGATAATGGTGTTTACTTCCTTTCACGACATAAGTTGCATGATTGAGTCAGAAAAATAAACCTATCTATCTATCCACGGACACAAAGTAAAACACCCATGGATACTTATCTTTTTGCACGGCGAACATGGCGGAGATGGGAGAAGATTGCAGTTTGCAGCACGCATACCGCATTGATATGAGAACCATCATCGTCACGCAAAGTGTCAAGAAGGATTCTTGGGGCTCTTCCAATCATCGCCTCAAACCAAGCCGAAGCAACCAAATCATATATCATTATCATCATTAGAAAGCTCTTCGATTCAGAAGAAGAAGCTGCCTTATCAATATGTTGCTGAGCTCCGCTGTTAGGAAATCGCTAGCCGCCTCGCCGCTACGGCGTCAAGTGGTCTTAATGGGAGGACAGCACTCGTCCCTCCTTGGCAGAGGAGCCACCACCTCTCGTGCAGCATCGATTAGACTACTTGATGTCAATTACACCATGCATCATCAGCTTCCAACCGCTACGCCATTCTCCTCCGCTGCCGCAGCAGTCCAAGAAGAGACCGCTGCGAAACCGTCGTCTCCACCTTCGTCTTCGGTCACGGGAGAAAAACCATTTGTTCCATCTCCCGATCGCAAATACAAGCACTTTCAAAACGTCGAACTTACGCCCACCGGCGTCGCCATCATTCGATTTGACAATCCAGACAAAAAAGTCAATACACTCAGCTTTGCTCTAATGAGGGAAGCACAGACCATGTGGGAAGCCGACATTGCATCCAACAACGACATTAAATCCATCGTCTTTACTTCTGCAAAAGAATCTGGATTTATTGCCGGCGCGGATATTTTTGATATCAGTAGCGTGAAAGACAAATCGACACTTGTGCCCGTCATTGAAGAGGCGTTGAAGTTCTTTTTGCATATGAAGTCCAAGAAGGTCCCAATGGTGGCTGCGATCCATGGTCCTGCATTGGGAGGTGGATTGGAGTGGGCACTTTGGTGTGATTATCGTATTTGTACGGATTCGAAATCTACCAAGCTCGGATTGCCCGAGGTAAAGCTTGGGTTGCTCCCGGGCTTTGGTGGGACGCAGAACCTTCCTGCACTTGTTGGTATTCAGGGTGCAATGGATATGATGCTGACCGGTAAGAATATTCTCCCCGATAAGGCCAAGAAGATGGGTCTTGTGGATTTGGTTGTAGCGCCTCAGTCATTGGAGTCGGTTGCGATTGAGACTGCGGAGGGGCTTGCCAATGGGAAGGTGAAGAAGAGCAAACCAAAGAAGAAGTCTTTGGTCAACCGATTGATTGAGGATACTCCACCTGGACAGTATTTGATGTGGTCGAAGGTAAAGGAGACTGTAGATAAGACCACTGATGGTAACTACCCTGCTCCGTATGAGATTATTGATTGTGTCAAGTATGGTCTTGCTCATCCTGGAATGGAAAAGTTCAAGCATGAGCGGGAAGGATTTGCGAAGCTTGCTGCCACGAAAGAAAGCGAGGCTCTCATTGGTATTTTCGATGGTACTACTCAGATGAAGAAACTGTCTTCTGGTGCAGATCCCATTAAGGTCAAAAAAGTAGCCGTGATGGGAGCGGGTCTTATGGGAGCAGGAATTGCTCAGGTCACTGCAGAGAAGGGTTATGATGTTCTTTTGAAGGATCGTGACGATTCAGCTGTTGGTAGGGGAGTATCCTACATGACTGATAACTGGGAAAAGAAGTGCAAGCGTAAGCGCATGACTAACTATGAATTCAATACTAATTCATCGCGTGTGACGCCCCTTTCGGATCAGACTGAGTCGTGGAAACGTCACTTTGCCAGTGCTGACTTGGTAATTGAGGCTGTATTTGAAGATCTTGCACTCAAGAGAAAGATTATTCAGCAAGTTGAGGAAGTCACACCTGACCATTGTGTATTTGCGACAAACACAAGCGCCATTCCAATTGCGGATATTGCTGCACCCGGAGAAGAAGTTAAGCGATCAGAGAACGTGGTTGGTATGCATTATTTCTCGCCAGTTCCTTCCATGCCCTTGCTAGAAATAATTCCACATGCCGGAACTTCCGGTGAAGCTTTGGCTACAGCTTTTGCCGTTGGAAACAAACAGGGCAAGACTTGTATCGTTGTGAAAGACGTCCCAGGATTCTACGTGAACCGTTGTTTGGGTCCAATTTTAATGGAGGTTTCAGCGCTCGTCAAGGAGGGTGTTCCACTTGACAGACTTGATAATGCAATGAGGAAGTTTGGAATGCCAGTCGGACCAATCACTTTGATCGATAATGTTGGTGTAGATGTCGCTTCCAAGGTGAGCAGCTATCTTGCTTCAGCTGATCTTGGTGTGAGGATGGGAGGTGGAGATCTCTCTCTGATGTCGAAAATGGTTGAAAAGGGATGGCTTGGGAAGAAGACCAATCAGGGATTCTACACCTACTCTGGCAAGAAAGGCAAGCCTACAATCGGGGCTGAAGTGACGTCCTACTTGAAAGAATTTACAGGCGGGAACACCTCAGATCTTAGCGAGACTGAAATACAGAATCGTATTGTAGCACGTTTGGTGAATGAAGCAGCCATGTGTTTGCAAGATGAAATTATTGAAAACCCAGTATGTGGGGACATTGGTCTTGTATTCGGGATTGGATTTGCCCCATTCAGAGGTGGAGTGTTCAGATATCTCGACAGTTTGGGCACTTCTTCGTTTGTTGACATGATGAATGGCTACGCAGAGACAAAGGGCGAGCACTTTGAGCCATGCCAGCTACTGAAAGATTATGCCTCATCAGGAAAGAAGTTTCATGGTAATTAAGTAGTTGCTGTTTGGGCATGAATTTTCGAGCGGACTAAGTATGTACAGATATGAGGCAAGAGTAGTCATGACAACAGCTAACCAACAACCATAGATCGCAGACAAAAGATGCCGATCGTCTTGTTTCAGTCTTCCTTCTCGAACCTTTTCTAGCATCGCTGTAACTTTCTGCGGTACATCAACATTATTATTTTGTGTCTTGGAGAAATCAGTGTATTCTAGACTCTCACGTCCATGCATTGAATCAAGACACACAGCTCCACATGTACGAAGCCATGGTATTTTCTCACATCCTCGATGAGAGACATTCCCATTCGTAACTACCACGGCGATAACAGTCAGGAGTGGTTAATCGACAAGAGAGTGCTTGATCATGCACGGACAGAATCACGCCCCACTTTTGACTCGCGTATGATACGATAAGTACTTCTACATAGAAACCACAACCCTCTCGCTTCCACGACCGAAATACATCTTTGCTCTCACAACAACCGAAAGACCCGCAAGACAACGAACACATAATCTTCCCAGCACGATGTCGATGTTTAGAAGTACCATCGTCGCCTTGTTCCTTCTAGGCAACGCATATCCAGCGTTGACCATGGACGCTCCTGGGCATCTATTCGATCGCACGAAACAGTCGCAGTCGAGACGTGTGCGACGTAGTCTCCTTCCATTTCCACCTCATCTCGGTCATGGTAATGGCTTACAAACGAAAGCATACAAGGGGTGCATGGGTCTATCGCTGGAGGAACTAGAGAAAGCAAGTCGATTCAAGGACGGCATGCCTCAATGCGAGATCGTTGTCGATGGCATTACCGTCGCGGCGAACACCGTTACAACTTCGGAAATTGACTCCATTACAGCTTCTTCTTCGTCCACTGAAGCTCCCGTCTACCAAGAGGCAACGTCTAGTCAGTCGGGCGCGTCGGATGGCTCGGATAATATCGAAGACCAACAAGATAGCGACTCTTCAGGCGGCGGAGACAATGGCGACAATAGTATCGAAGACAACAGCAGTACATCTGAAGGGGTTGCGTCAGGGGGGAATGATGCGGCGTTTGACGAAACTAAGGCTGACAATCCAGCATCGGATAGCACTACAACTGTTGACGGAAATACCTCCGATGAAAGTCCCAATCCTCTTCACTTCTTCGACATGCAGGATTGTGGCACTTTCTCGGCGATGTGGATCTGGGATTTAGCTTTAACTTGTTCGAACTCAACCTCACTTGACAGTTGCTCGTGCACTGCTGCCAAGATTCATATTCTGTATGGTGATATCGACTGTATGAACGACGAATGTCCCTCCGACTGCCCCGTATGCGACATGTGCATGAAGTTGAGCGGATGCGGTCCAACTAAGGAGTTTCAGAGAGAAAGAGGAGCAGCAATTGAAGGAGACAACACGGAAGAAATTCCAATCGCCTTTATTGGATTGACAGCAGCCTTATTTGGTATTCAACTTGTTCTATTCAAGATGTATTGGGGCATTAGAACTCAGCCGGGTGGTGCGCTTGGATCTCAACTGATCGATCAAGAAGTCGTTTGAGTATTTTGATATATTTATATTTGTTTGATGTGAAATTATGTGAAAAAAGTAATGCAGATCAGCAGTTCGATGAAAGAATGAAATAGCATTATATGTTTGCACTTTAGCTTCTCGTACATTAGTTAATCTTCTTTTTTGTTGCCTTGACAATAAAGAGAGGGTCGCTGCGTCCAGGATTAGGCGATATGTCTTCACAAGTAGCTGGTTCGAACTTTCCAGAGAAATGGAAGAAGCTTCCAACAGTGAAGATGTGTTCTAAATCATTTGTCTGCAACCAGATACGAAACGCTTTCGTTGGGAAGCACCTGTTGCTCATTGAAATGATACACTCTCCACCAGGTCGAAGGACACGAGCAATCTCATCAAATACTTTTCGTGGTTGGTTCAAGTAGTCAATACTGACGACACAAGTTACCTTGTCAAACGATTCATCATCATATGGAAACACACAGTCCGAATTCAAGTCCTTTACATCATACGAAGTCAATTGTTTGTTTTGACTCAACTCGTATTCATTCATTCCCAACCCCACAACCTTCCCACCCTTGAAATCTTTGGGATAATGACTCACCCACGATGAGCAAATGTCCAAAACATCATCTCCCTCCTTTAAATTTTCAGCGTAGTATTTCGTCAAAGCGTCGACAGCGAAGTCATCAATGTGGTACACAAGACGTGGTTGATCATAAAATATAGTATCATCAGATTCATCTTGACGCATAAAGTCCTCCGGGGAGAATGGCCATTCGGTAGGGAATTTGGGATTAACAAGGACCTTTTCTGCCAGCTCTTTCATTGTGCTAGCGTTAAGCTTGGTGCTGCTGATGCCACGGGAGGTGGAAAGCTCTCCTACTACCACGGCGACAGCACGAGGTGAAACGAATCCTGCTGCAAGAGTTGCAGACCTCATGGCCAAGAGAAAGGCGATGCGATATTGCATGGTAGTACTATAGTATCGATGTTATTATAGGCTTAATGGTCCGATATTATTTCACTAGCATATTTTACATATATTTTATGCGTCAGCAAAAAAGTTAGCGTTTCGCATAGCATACCGAATACCGACAACATTCCATACCGCTAATCTTTCCTCTCATCGCGTAAGCTCGCTTCTCCAGGTCCTCAAAGATCAAAGAGGTACATACCCCTAAGTACCATGTAGTACATACCTAATCTCATACCTTAGATAATACTTAGGCTACTCGCAGCTACCAGTTCACTTAAAGTACCTACATACCATACGGCCGGCGAATGAAAGATAGATGAAAGATCGCTTCGCAGATCACAACATAATTATTTTTTTGTCCATAACTTGTTAAATTCGTCGGAACCGTTGGAGAAATGGTAGCAATAAGCCGTTCTAATGTCCGCCGTGTCCGTCGGGGCAATGAAGGCGGTGGATTTCTCTACATGCTCGACAACATACCGTATATCTCTCAACTTTCCTCCGCCGATCGTCTCCTCCTCCTATGCGGTGCGGCGCTTCTTGGTACTGTAACATTTGCCTCCTTCTTTTTAATTTCTGGCATTGTGACCTTCTCAGGAGGCATAACTTCTTCTGATGTCAGTGATCCTCGTCTCTCACCTGAATTGCGCAAGATGGGTCTGTCAGACGAACAGTTACTCCGACGAGGTGGCGGAAAACGAATCGTCGTTGGGCCACATAAATTAGACTCGGAAGAAAATGCCGTAGCGTTGGATATCATCAGCATACTCGATTGTGATGGATTACAAGACGAAATGGAACGGGAGTGGAACGCCGTGCTTGATGCGAAAAAGTTGGCGAAGGAATCTAGTGATCGTTGGAAGAGGGAGGAGGAACAATGGAAAAGGGAGGAAGAGGAGTGGGAACAGATCAATAATCGTAATAAGAGGAGGCTTCAATTGGAGTTGGATAGTGTGCAAGATGCAGTCGAATTCGACTTGGAACAGCAAGAAAATCATAATGATATCGGTGGAGATGGAAGAGATTTCATGTTGGATGAAATGATGATGGATGATATCAGCATGATGGGCAGAGATGGAGGAGGAGGCATTGGTGGTGGTGGCGGTGGTGGTGGTGATTTCTATTATGACAACACTCAGCTCAAGCTTACCGCACGTCATTTATTCTGTTTAGCAGCGGAGGGAATCACTCTTCCTAAATCTACAACGTCAGGAGATCCTGACCCATCGCTTCATTGTGACATTGGTAATTTCGAAATACGTGAATCATTGCTAAGTCTGTGGTCATCCGCACGTGCACAAATTTCGGATGATATTATCAAAAAGACTCTTAACATTGTTACGGAGCATAAGGAGACATTGCGTGGACATGACGTGCATATATGGTACCCCCAAAATGATCTGGGAACTGAGGGCATGTTGCGGGTTTTGAACTCAGCATTTGAGGGTAGTTTGACGTACAACTTTGATTCAGAGCCAGCTGATGAGGGTCATGATGATTTGTACAGATTCTGGAATATCCCTTCACAATATGTGGGGGAGAATAAACTATTTGTTGATGTTGGATCGGCATTAGGATTAACTTCGATGTTAATTGCATACGAGTATCCACGCACAACTGTTGTCAGCATTGAACCGGCTTCTCCCTCGTGGCTCATCCAAAATATCAACTTTCGTTGCAATTTATCAGAAGAGCAGCGATCATATGTGCATCCAATTTTAGCTGGTGTGGGAACAAAGCATCATGATGACAATGATAGCATGATGAAGATGATATGGAAGCCACGTATGACTACTGCAACTCGAAATTGGAATCTTGACAAAGATTTTGATTTTGGTACAGATATTGAATTGACAGTGCATTTACGAACGCTAAGAGCAATTCTTGCAGAGGCGACACCCGAGGACTTGCCACTGGGTACTCCCATCTCGGTGTTGAATTTGGACTGTGAGGGGTGTGAGTACAACTTGATCCCCTCGTTGCATGAAACTTCATTCAAATCAATTGGTTTGATTCTTGGTAGAACAAACTGGGGCTTTATTCCAATGAGCAAGAAACCGAGTTCAGAACGAGCCGAAGACACACACAAACGCGTTTGTACGCACTACAACTTTGCAAAGCGCTGTAAGGAATGCTGTGACTTTCCAACTTTACCTGTGCGTCCTCGTCTGCCAAGTACTGCTGTCGAGGATGAGAAATTCGGAGACGTCGAAGATGAGTCTGATAACTCCTCTGTAAGATTAGAGACTAAGACTGTTGCTGATGTAGCGGGATCCTTGTGTGATGGTTTTGAGGAATGGGCGGAAGAGAATAAATTGCATGAAGTGCCTGATGATTACGGTTGGAATGAAATGTCTGCATACGTCCAAACGGACACTAGATAAAATAGGACATCAACGCTGTGCAATGCGAAAGGTATACTGAGAATCTTTAACTTTTCAACGACGTGCATGGAAACATACATATTAATCAAACATCGAAACAAACGGAACTGTCAGGATTACGCACTCTCCCTCAAAATTAACGTTGCCAGTCGCTCCAAAGAAGAGTTGACACAGGCGCCTGTTGGGGATATGTGCAAGAAAGATTGTTCGAAGCAATCAGTCTAGCTTCTCCAGGTACTTGACCCTCTCCAAAATCTCTCGTTTGCTTGTCTCCTCTATCTCCCCCGCAAGCATATACTCATCCAAAATCATGTAGACCTTGTTGAAGTTAAACACAATATCCAACTCACAAACATTGGCAAAGTAGGAATCCAGCAACTCCACAAATAAATGTATCGACTCCAAGTAACTCAATTCATTATCTTGCACGTCCACGGCAATGGTAAAAAATAATCCGGCGTACCGACGATAGATTAATTTGTAATTGTTGTATTCGATAAAGTTGGTGTATTTTTTATCCCGAGATGTCACAAGGCGATGAACCTCAGCTTCGATGCGTGCTTTCTCAGCCTCGGTTTGGTTGCTGGTGAAGTAGTCTGCGGAAGCGAAGCCGTTGGCTGTGGCGCCGGCGTTGGATGAGCTGGGGGGAGGGACGTACCATTTGGACAAGCGCGTCTTTCCCTGGCGATTTTGTAATAAAAAGAACCGAATCATAATAATATTATTTTGCTGCCGTTTGGCGGTGTATTATTGTTCTGCTACGAAAATATTACCGGTTGGAGGTGTTGCTGCTTTCAGTATTGTGCTGGATGGTGAACTTCATGTCATTGTGCAGCCTTCTATTTTGGTTTTGTTTGTTTTGTTGAACGCTCATCTAGAAACGGACTAAAGTATCTACATGGTACATAATCATACGGTATCAGAGCTTTTTTATGTACATTTTACCGGGGAGTTTTGGTCAAGAGAAGACAATAACTACCTATCTGCTATCATCTTATCCTGGATAAGATTTGATTCCACTCTTGTTCATCAATTTGTCCATCAGCGTTAGTATCTATTGCTTCAATCATTGAATTCACCAGTTCCTCGGTTACCTCCTCTCCCAAAATGAGCTTGATGGCCTCCCTGATTTCGTCCGCACTCAGAACTCCGTCTCGATTCAGATCCAGATCCGCAAACGAAAATTGGCTGCCTATTGTAGACCATCTACCCTTGCAGCAAAATCGTACAATGATATCGACAGCTTTGATGTAATCATCTTCGTTTGGAAGTGCATTCTTCTCTTCCAACTCTTTGTTGAGATCCATTAGAGGTTGGATTTTACAAAAGCCTTTTAACAAATTACGAGGAAGTGCCACTGATATGACGTCATCCTCGTCAAGCTCAGTTGGATCACTTGTCATGCTCTGTCTCCAATATTCAAAATCAGTATGCAGATATCCCCGACGCTCTACTCTTCCATCCTCCAGCACTCTTGCTGACTTGCCCTCCTCAATGTTCTCTCTAGAGTATTCAATGGTATCACGTAGTTGTTTTCTTGTCATTTCCACGACAATTATCTTTAACGGAAATGGTAGCTCACTTGTTAACTGTTGATAACTCATTAAGCCATCTTTATAAGTCTTTGAAGCGAGTATTGGTGCACCATTAATGACACATACATCCACATCAAGCTCCTGCTTGACAGCACTGCAAAAGAAGGCACCTACGCTTGTCTGCTGAAAACGACTAAGTTCCGATGATAACGGGAGAGTCTTTCCCGTAGAAGAATCCACAAAGTATTCCGCGAGCATGGTGTTTGCATCAATCACCGTAAAGTCTTTCATTTCATCCAACGCAGCCAATCTCTTTTCAACTATTATTTTCACGATTGGACAGGGCTGATGATGGCTATCATCTAAATCCTCAAAGGTGACGTTTACACTTTGAAGTGTCCTATTCACAAATTGTAGATCCACAATAGCTGCACGCTGTGCATTCATTCCGCTCTTGACTACTTGAATTGTTTCATTATTATTGCCATCAGGTGGTACAAACTCATGTATTTTGACATGTTCATGTCCGCCCAGTATCACACCTCCAATCGGTGTTCCATTATTCCTTTGAGATTGAAACTCCAACATGCACTTTGCTAAATTTAAATCACCTTGTAATGATTGATGTGTCAATGGCACAACACATGAGACGTTGTTTGATTTGTTCAACTTGTCCGATATTTGCGCATATGTCTCGTTCACATTTGCAATATTAAGTCCACGAAATGTACCGTCACGAAACATATCACTCTCATCACTCATCAATCCAATCAAGCCAACGGAAACGGATTTGCACTCTGAAGAGACGATGTCCGATTCTCGAGATTGACGACTCAAGCCGGTGATATTGGAATTTAACACTGTCACACTTCCCCTTCTGCCCAATTCATTCAGCCGATCTTTGAGGACATTTATTTTCAAATCTGCTTCATGATTTCCCAAGGAGACATGCGTGATCCCTGCAGCACGTATGGCGGCAACGTGTCCTCTCCCATTGTCTATAGAACTCAAAGCCGATGGTGAAAGAAAGTCACCATTCAGTGTAACAGCAGCCGGTTTCGGGTCTTTTATAGATCTGATCCATGTCGCCAATTTGGGCAGATTCGAGAGATCGTAAACATCGTTTATTGACACCAAGCGCACTGTAACCTGATTATCGACAGGGCTTGCGCTTGCACATGTTGCGTGGAAATACTGAGCAGAGCGGAGCTGCTGATGAATCGGCTTCGCTTTTCGGTTGAGAGAATCCATTTGCCGGAGAATACGATGATGCCATCGTGAATGGTGCAACATAGGAATTGGAAATGATGCTAGCCGCTTCGTCATCTTCTAGAGGAGCAGATAGTCAATATAAGCATAATATAGGCAACAACATCTTTCACTCACTTCGCACTTTATGGTCGTTATGATGATAAGTACCATATGTGGTCTAGGCGAGGAGGGGCGGTGCAGCGAGGCTCTCGTACTAGTTCCGACATTTATTAGCCTCTCATTGAAATAACTCAGTTCCGCCGTTTCCGCTGCACTTTGGCAGCAGTAATTATTAAGCAGCAGCTAGCAGCCATCTCAGCCATTGGCTACTGGCCTGCTACTGGCCCTTTTATTGTTCATGTTCACCATATAATAATTATTGTTTATTGTAATCACTTTTTCTGCTATTGCCTTTCTCTCTCGGGGTCTACAGCAAATGGAGAGCGTTTGATGAGAATTAAGCTTTGTGTTGCAAAATCGTCAAGTGATAAAGATTTTGTACCGGCGGCATTTCGAAGAGGATCATGGCATTTCCTCTGAGGACAGCAACAACAACTGCTGCTGCTGCTGCTGCTGTTACAAATAGGAGGCGAAGAATACTTCGTATACTCTTTATTGGCATCATATTCTCAGCCGCGGTTCTCATTAATGCACGCAATGCTCCATACGATATTGATGGGCTCAAAGAAAGTCTCATTGAATCACTCTTATTGTTATCTAATAATGCAACAAAAACAACAACATCACAACAAAAGAAGCACTATTTGTATTGCCATCTCTCAGAACAGCAGATAAACGAAAAAAACAAACACTTCCTATGCGATGGATGGAATGAATCAAATAGACTAATTCAAGTTGGACAATCGCACGTGCATGAGCCTGAGGTGATTTGGGTCGCTTCAGACTTCAAAGATATTGCTCCACTGGTCAAAACTAGCATGCAGATCCGTCTCAAGAGACATGGAAAGAACTTTGTTAACAACAACCCAGATGATATTGATCCAGAGTGGAAGATATTCATCTATGATGTGTCAGACAATGGTATCGGGAATGGGTGGTTTTGGTATGTGAACAAGACAATTGCCCCAATGGTTGGTTGCAAACGAATCAATTTTCTAACACGAACGGCTCAGAGTGGTCGCAGTATGATGAAATGGGTAAACGAGGCAAGGAGTGGGAAGATTGTAAGCATGGTGTCGGCTATGGCGAAGCCGTTGAACTTTACGAATATCTTTGAGATTGAAAAACTTAACCCAGCTTGTGCGTCAATTCAGAGGCTATCCTTCCATGTAAGAGAGGACATCAAACATGCTATTGACGATTTCATGGAAAAGAGGGACTCGTCAAGCAGTCGGGGCAGTGACTTGAGTCGAACTATCGCTCATTTACTAAGACCCGTTGATGTGCGGACTTTTTGGAATGAAAAGGTATGCAATACGCGCTGCTCTTTCCGCAACTACGTGTCGAAATCCGTTTCACAAATGTCATTGAAATACCCCGAAATGAAAGTTAATACGGACGTCGTGGGCTTCATTCGAGGAAAGGGAAGGAGAAGAGTTCATCCGGATTACATTCGAGGAATGCTAGAAACAAAAATAATAGTTCTCGCTCAACGAGGTAGGACCCGAAGACATTGTTCGTCTCATCATATTGTTCTCTCACTAAAGCGTTTCTAACAAACCAAACATATTTTCACCTCTTGTTTCAGACAAATGGGAGGATCATTTTAGACTTGACGAAGCCCTGCTTTCAGGTGCACTCGTAATGCAGGACCCAACAACCTATTTGCCGCATATGTTGATAGATGGAGTAAACTTCGTGGTTTATCACAACATATCTGACTTAGAGTCCAAGATTTTGTACTATTTAAACCCAATGAATGAAAAAGAGAGGATTGAAATAGGTCAACGAGGAAGAGAAATCGCTGTGAATCAACATCGCATTTGGCATCAAGCAGAACGTGTTCTGTTAAATGACATGATGTATCATAATGAATACGGATTATACAACAAGCCTTGGATAGATGGAGCTTACTCTCCGTCTGTGTAGGGAACGATAGATTGTTGAAATTAATCCAAGTCATCAAAAGGTGATGAAGTGTATTTGCCAGCGCCGGTATCAGTTTCAGTTTCGCAATTCGATGTTGCCATAGAGTTATTTTGTTTCATCAGTTTCGCTCTCTCTTCTTCTTCTCGCCTCGCTCTCTCTTCCTCCTCCTTCATTCTAATCTTGGCTTCTTTCTTCATCTTTCGCCTCTCCTCCTTTTCTTTTGCCCGTTCTTCTTTTCTAGCACGTTTCCTTTGACGTTGAAAAGCACTGGACATAGCGTTGCCGATGAACGCCTCGACGCGGTTGTTGAGGAAGCGAAATAACCCAGATATAATCATTGGTCCAATATTGATACCATACTGACCTAATGCACCCGCATCACCACCCCCTGCAAGCAATTGTGCCGGCCTGATTGGTAAGTGAGGAACGGGAAAGAAGTATTTCGACTTCATTACCCAAGATAAAAGCACCGATACAGACAGCCAAGTTGATAGACCGTCAATAACAAACAAGAGAAACATCCCAAAGTATCCCTTGATACTGCTATATTCGCGGCATCTCGATAACTCATGCCTCCTTTTGTCAGTATATACGACGAAATTGACATGAGCCACTTCAAAAGCGTGTGTCAACAATGGCCAAAACATCACAATAAGCACTGCAGCACATGTGTATATGATAGTAGATTTAATTCTTCTCCATTTCCTTCGATCCATCTCTTGCTGGTATACTTTATGCTCTTCGTACGATAATGTATTGATGAGATCCTTCTTGTCAAGCATTCTTGATAATTCATCTGCACTATATCCGTGCTCTCGAGCAAGCCGACGCTTGATGTCCCTGACTCTCATTTCGGAAATTTGTATAATATTCAAGCTCTTGGTTTCCAAATCAATTCCATCATTGATATAATCCTCTGGTGGAAATAACCGGTCGTTCAATGTGGATGCAAGATTGGTAAGCAAGCCATCGGCTTTTACACGTGCTACTCCAAAATGTAGAGTGTTTGGTAAGACGTGGTAATGAGGAATCAATTGTACAGCTAATAGCAGCAATGGGACCTTCAATAGAAATGTGAGCAGAGTAGATCCTTGGCTGCTACGCCTGCTGCTTTGCCGTCTCATAGTGGTTGTATGCATCGGATCATTATTGTACCATTATTATGCTGCAATACAAAAGCGACTCAATGTGTTCAGTCCTCGGGAGGTGGCCAGACTAAAATCCACTCTCTAATTCTCCAATGATAGTCAGTTAGGGTGGTGCTACTACTTCTTAAACTAATGGTTGAACCGGCCTGAATGAAGATAATACATATTACTTCAATCATTACTTAAATAGCAATTTTCTTTTCCTCTATTGAATAGCACTCGATAACGTCTCCCTCCTCCAAGTCGTTGAAACCATCAAGCTGAAGCCCACATTCCTCTCCTCTCTTCACACTGTCGACATCCTCCTTGACTTTACGCAAGCTGCTAGATTTCAGTTTATCTGTACCTTCGACGACATCTCCATTGCGCATTACTCTGTAGAAACATGGTAGAGGCTTTTCTCCGCTTGACTTTGCTTTGAACAGATTCCCATCAAGGACCCTTAGACCAGCAACACTTACAGATGATTTCTTCTTATCAGTCACCTCAAATACAGCCTGGACATTTGCTTTGCCGTGAACCTTGGTTGTGTATTCAACTGGCAGGTAGCCAGAGAAAATTTCTTTTGCATCTTCCAGCAGCCGATATATGATGAGATGGTTTCGAATAGATACTTCCTCGGTCTCCGCGAGGTTCTTAGTTTCCCGATCGGCAATGCCCACCTTACCAAAACAAAATATGGCAGCATCACTTTCCCTCGCCATTCTCACGTCGGTTGTTGTTACAACCCCTGTGCTCATCTCCACTGGATCGATGATGACGTCAAGCTTGGAATCTGTCCCAATGCTTACCAATGCATCGCGGACAGCCTCTAATGCTCCATGTGAGTCAGCCTTGATAACGACTGGAATCCTAATTGTTCCGACATCCTCGCCTTCGTCATCATCGAATCCATATTTTTGTTGTGTTTTCTGCAACATCAATCCTTGTTTCGCTGCCGTTCCAGTAACTTGAAGCTCGACATCATTCTCAAAGTTAGCTCTTTCTTCATTGATCAGCTCCGACTCTCTTAAGCGAATAATCTCTTTTGCTTCGTCTTCAGAAGATGCACACACGATCGGATCGCCTGCCTTTGGTAATGATTTGAACCCTACGATTCGCACTGGTTGTGATGGTCTACCCTTCTTGAGAGGATTGTTTGCAACATCATTGAGAAACTTCACGCGGCCTCCGGTTGTGCCAGACACGACGAAGTCCCCTCTTTCAACTTTGCCCCACCTAATGACACAATCAGCAACAACACCTAATCCTTTTTCCATTCGAGCGTCTATCACAATTCCTTCTCCTTTTGCATCGTCGGCGGCACGCAAATCCATCATTTCACTCTGCAAAGCCAAGCCTTCAATTAAATCGTCCAGGCCTTCGCCTGTAATTCCAGATACAGGAAACAATTGGCATGCACCAAACTCTCCCTCGTCTCCCCCACCAGCGAGTACATTTTCTGTAAATATGTCATGCTCCATCAATTGATTCTCAATTCTCGTGACTGCCTCGTCAATATCAATCCCAGGTTTGTCAATTTTTGATACAGCAATCACGAGTGAGATTGATTGTGGTTGTGAACGTGCAATAGCTTTGTACATGTTAATAATCTCCACAGTCTGAGGCGATACACCATCGTCAGCAGCAACTACGAGGACTATGACGTCAGTAGCACTAGAGCCAGATTGACGCATTTTCTTGAACGCGGCATGCCCTGGAGTGTCTAAAAATGTGACGGTAGATATAGGTGACTTGGATGAATCATCACCGACATCCTCAAATGGGAGGGGAACTTCAAACGCAGTAATCACTTGCGTAATCCCACCAGCTTCGGTTCCTGCAACATTTCCAGTGGATGCGTCATCGCTCTTTTTGCCCTTCTTTTTATCTTTTTTAGATACTTTGCCAGCTCCCTGTGGAGTATTTGCACCAGTCACTGCTCGCCTACGTAAGCTATCCATGAGTGTGGTCTTCCCGTGATCGACATGTCCCATTATTGAAACCACTGGACTCCTTGGTGGCAACGCAGCGTATCGTTCTTCCTCTTCTGTCTTTGCCTCGTCATCTAAAGGAGCACCACTTGCCTGTCTCATTGCTCGTCTCTCTGCTTCTTCCAACACACTCATCTTCTTTTCAACTTTTGTTGGTTCAATACCCAGTTCAATACAGATCAATTCCATCGTTTCTAGTTCAATTTTGAACGAATCTTGATTGGCGCTATTGTATGATAGAGATTCCCCAAGAGCTCGCAGCGTACGAACAATCGTGCGCTTATTGACACGTAGTAGCAACGAGAAATCGACAAGAGTTTGAGGAGTTGAGGGAAGACGAACCGTCTTTGGAATGGAAGACGGTAAATGCTTCCGTATCTGTCGTTGTTGATGCTGCCGACGTCGATCAAAATTTGACTGTCTGTTTTGACCCCGTTGCTGCATGTGCCGTTGGTTGTGTTGGTTATTATTCCTATATTGATTTTGATTCCTGTTGTTTTGAAACGTTTGCTGCTGCTGACTTCTGTTTCTCCAATTCATCGGGCCATTTGAGTTTCTGGCGTTTCCAAATTCATCCACGTTAAACGGAACAGTTTCACCGGCATTACGGAATCGTTGCTCCATGTCCTTTTTTCGCTGTATTGAATTTGCTTTCATGACTTGCTCTATTGATGTTGCGTTCACTGCTGCGGCATCGCCCTGGTTGGGAGTGGGAGCTTCTTTCTTTCTGTAAAAAGAGGGCCTCCATGTGGATCCAACACTACTTGACGGACTGTGAATATCTGAAGATACCGCAGTTGATGAAGTAGGCGAAAAAGATGAGTTGACAGTACGCCAAGACTGCCTTTGATTTGTATTTTTCATAAAGGCATCTCTCAATTGTGTGATATCCTTCAAGTCTTCGCCGGCTAATTGCGATGGTTGTTTCCTCACATTTAGGGCATTACTACTTCTTTCAAAGTTGTTGTTGGAAATCTCGTTGTTTGATCTCCTCCCTTGCTGCTGCTGGCTGTTTTGCCACGGAGCATTTTCGCTGCTCCCATTGGGTGGGCGTGATTTCCAAATGTTTCTATTGCTGTTATTGTCATTATTATGAGATGGAAACGACGCTGCTGGACGGGACCGCCAAGATTGTTGATTAGATCCATCGGCATTCCTTTTGATCATATTAGAGAAGGCTCCTCCTCCTTCATTATTAGGTGGCTTCTTCTCCTTGACTTTGTCGGCGGCTGCGCCGTCGTCCCCGGTTTCTGTTTGATTCCTTCTATTTGCAAAAGCTTTGAACGACATGGAGCGATGAGCAGCATGATGATGCTGCGAATCGACCCAACTCCGCCGACGAACACGCCCTTGCGCTGCTAATATGTGGTGACACGAAGAACGATGAAGCATGATTCAATCTTGAGCAAGGCTTCCTAACCAAAATAATAGATAACAACGGCATAAGCTCATCGGTATGGTATCGGAGACAGCAAACGTTGGTGTTGATAAGTAGTATCTAAGTAGGGTGTTGGGAGTGTGGGCCGGCGTTTTCGTCTGTCTGCCGTCCGATGAGACAAAGTTTGATATCAAGATGCACATCTTTTTCATTCCTCGCGGACAAACGCACGATCGAAAAAAACAATTTTTATGATGACGTTGCGATACTTATAGTAGATGTTGGCACGCGGTGCTAAAAATAATATCTAGATTACTTCTTCACTTCAGGCGATGAAGTGAGGAGCTACTAGCTACTCGTCAAACAAAACAAAAGTATCAACCTAACCTCTTCAAATCATTCAGACGACATCTTGAGTAGAGGCGCTAGTCATAGTCATCTGATTGGATGAGACGATGCTGGTCTTCTTCTCATACGCAACGTGTTCCACCTTGGGTGGGTTGTATGAATCAGCACGTTGGCTGTCTTGTGGGACAGGGTTGAGTTTGAAGAGCCTGGAAAGAACCGTGTACTTATTGACTACAAAATAATCCCAAGCGCAGACGAGAATCAAGTTCACCACCATAAGTACGAATAGAATCCAACGAAATCCCATGGGCATGACAGTTGTATTCCAGGGGTTATAGATGGCCTCCGGCTCAGTCCCAGTGACGAATCGGACAGCGTGATCGTTGTCGCAGTTCAAGCGCCAGATGCATGACAAATTTGATGCCGAAAGGGTTGCACCAAACTGAAGTGCCGTCCAGAGTGCAAAAAAGAAGACAAAGATGTAGTTTTTGAACCAGTTGGCACGGAATGTGTAGCCAAAGTTGTATGCAGCAGCGCTTGCAATGTACTGGTAGCCACTGATGATAAAGATGACAGAAGTCTCGTAGTTATCACCAATGGTCAAAACGTTGCTAACATCAGTAGAACCCCATTTGCGGCATTGAAACCAATCTTGAGAATAAAGGGCGAGGAGACCAATAACAAGGAAGAGGAAGTTGATCCCAAGGATACCGCAGGCAGATGCCATCGTGTGCGGGCCGAGAATCGAGGCTGTAGGCCTCTTCGGAGAAAGCTTTTTCGCAGCCTCAGCGAGTGGCAAACTAAAGGCCATCGTAATTGTCCAAATCCCATCCATGAAGACCCAACACTGTGATGACGAGAAGAGGGTCAGCCAAAAAATGAAATGCACATAAATTCAAACATATCAATGCCAAAAGACTTACCCATTCAGTGAAAGTGATAGAAAGATAAGCGTTTGCAACTTGATTGATAGACTCCACTTGTCCGTACATAATCATATACTTGTACGCGGCTAAAGCTGATGCCAAAGCGCACCTTCCTTCCTTCAAGACATCCAATACTGACGTAATAGTCTTGTCCAGCGATGTAAAAGGAGCAACAACACTAGCCTCTGCATCACTCAAAGCAATGCCCACATGAGCCGCCTTCAATGCACCACAATCATTACCACCGTCTCCGCAAAACAAGGACGTTTGTCCCTGCTCAACAAAGTGAGTGACAATAGACACTTTATCGTTAGGAGTGCATCGTCCGAATACCTTGGTGTGAGGAGCTAAAGTCAGAGCCGTGTTGGGATCAGATGATAGAAGATATTGCCAAACCTCTCCCGTTAGTGCCAAAGACTCTGAAACGATTGGCATCGAAGCAGGGCTGTCATCAGCAGCATTTACCCACTCAATGACTCCATCGTTGACGGTATTACCGATTACAACATTTTCGTCCTGTCCGATCAGGCCAGCTTTTTTTGCGATGTAAATACCGGTGAGAACATTGTCCCCCTGAAACGACAAGATAATGAGTACGCTGAGTTTAGCCGGAGAAAGAGAGTCACATAAAATAACGACAGCACACGAATTGAAACTTACAGTAATCATGGCGCTGATGATGTCCCCTTCCCGCAACTCTTTGATAACTTGAGGAGTGTCTTCCTTCATCGAGTTCTGGAAGTTGATCACGCCTGCAAAGTTCAAGTCCCTTTCAATATCCTCGCGCTTTAATTCACTGACAGACTTCGCACTCTTGAGAGGAGAAGTTGCCATTGCTAGCTGATACAATCCATTGCGTGCAGATAGACGTGCCATTTCGTGGAAGTTAGAAGGAAGGGACGATGGAACACATAGCTTTGCGATTGCTTCTGGGCTCCCTTTCACAAACACAGTCGACTCGTCTCCATTGCTAATGACTACACTTTGAGTCATGCTGTGATGATCAAATTCAAACCTCTTCAAATATGTCACGGTCGTGCCTTCAAAGCTGATTGACTTTTCGTCCTGAATCTTTGCCGATACTGCAGAAAAACCCATTCTATCGACAGCGGGACCAATAAGTGCACCGCTTTTACTCGCATGCAGTGTATGACAGGTAGCAAGTCCAAGCTTTAAGATAGGATCGGTAACGCCCGCGCTTAAACTTCCTATGCTGGCATGCATGGATTGAAATTCGGTTCCGTTCTTTGCAGATAGAAAGTCAAGGCCTTGATTGGTCAATGTGCCGGTCTTGTCAAAGAAGGCACGCTTGACTTTTCCAGCTATTAGGATCCCTCTGGAATCAGTGCAGGTGATCCTCTTTCGCTGCAATCGCCTGCATGAAATGCCGACAGACACTACAAACACCGAAGGCAACAAGGGCGGAAATACAGTGCCGAGAACGAACATAGCATAGAACCAACTATACTCCCAGTTATCTATAGAAGGGGGGAAGATTCATTATCATGAGATGAGACGAGTTGACGCGAGAAAAGCAAAATCACAAACAATTCTTACCTTTTATCACGGAAAACACAACAGCGAGCAGAATAGCCGCCTCGACTGCGAGGATAGCAAGCACAAGCATCACCTCGGAGTCAAACTTAAACTTGTGCCTTTCGTATGACAACACATCGGATAAAAGTTTTCCCTTCGCAGTGAATGAACCAGTTTGAGTGACGATGGCCAAATCACCTTTAGTGCCTTCTCCCTCGCCACACTCGAGAATGGTTGTCCCTGCAGAGATAGTTGAGGCCTTGTTCACCTTGGGGTCGTAGGTAAGATGAGCGTTCGCAGGATCCAGTGGCCTCTTTGCTACAGGATGCACCTCTCCCGTGAGAGCACTTTCATCTAGAAGAGGGCTGGTACCTTGGAGAACGACCATATCAAAGTAAGCTACACCTGGTGACAAGCGAACGATGTCACCTGGAACAATATGTAACTGGTCGATAGTAGTCATCACACCATCTCTGAGCACTTCCACATTTCCCTCAGTTACCATAAGACGGTAAAGATCCATATCTGAAGAATATTGAAACAGACCCACGACAAGGCCGGCAGTTACACGAACAACTGTGTTTACGATTGCCATGTAATAGTACCTAATGAATCATTGAAGACAAACAAAGTGTAAGTGAGAATGAAGAATGTTGAGCACATGACTCTTATAACAATGGTATTACATCCTCGGCTCAACTTACCAATAGGGAAACCAAGTCCAGACCATGAAGTTCTGGTAAAGATAAAAAGGCTTTGCAAACTCAGCAATAATTGATCCCAAGATAGTAGGTTTCTTTAAGTCCAAAACATTTGGCCCTACGAATCCAAATCGCTTGATAGCTTCGTCGCTTGAAATTCCTCTATAAAGGAAATCTTTATCCATCCATTGACCGATCGTTGTGTCATTGGTAACGTCCCAGCATCCGAGGACAAACCTACCAGTCTCACGATCAAAAATGTATCTCCTCATGCGAAAGTAGAAGTAGCGTGATCCGGTCTCTCTGTCCACACGTACTTGGCAAAATGTTACTTGATGAGAACCTTCCGTGGGGTGTTGAGACGTGTCACTATACAAAAACGACATCACAGAGTGGAAACAGGCACCAATTTTCTGCATGCCGTTAATCCAACTTGTACTGTAGCTAGCATCGACTGAGTGGACTGGAGCGCTTACTGCAACATAGGTTGCTTCATCGTGGAGACAGCGGCGAAGGAAGAGCGAGTGAACACTTGGAGGGTACTTGAGAAAGAAACACCAAACAAAGCCAACCATCCACACTATCTCGAATGCCCTCAACACTTGCAACTCGTCGAAAAAGACTTGGCTTCCGAAGAAGGAAGTGGTTATAGCTTCCTGTTGCACGTCTGATACGAAGAAAGCGGATATGTACGTGTGTGGGTAAGCTAGAAATTATCAAAGAGGAGTGAAGCGCAACAAACAAACAGAATCGTAAACTTACAGTATTCAACAGTCAAGAAAAGTAGTAAGATCTGGAAGATGATGGCCACGATGATGACAAGGGCGTAAATAGACATCCCAACAACGTTTCTCTTGTATGCCGTTTGCGTCCAACCCTCATTGATGTTGGACTTATCCACTCCCACAACACTATTACTTAAGTTTACCAAGGGCTCCAAGGGCACTGTGCTGCCACTCACAGGGGCCAACCTTTGATTCCACGCACACCAACCAAGCATGAGAAAAGTCACCGCGCATAAGACCACATAACAGGCTATGAACAATGGGCCTGTAAAGCTCACTTGAGGGATGCTCTCGGCTTGTTTCTCCAAGCACTCAGAATTAGAATCGTAGTACTCCTCAAACCTGCTTTCACAATTTGTAAACAAGTCAACTTGCTTGGCACACATCACAGGGAGAGCCTCACATTCGCATGCAGATTCTAGTGAATCATCACACCTGTAAATATTAAAATCGGACGAAATGAATAATTGGTTTTGAGACGAAGGCGGTTCAAACGAAAAACTCAAACAAATCCGTCAGTCTACTCACGCTTCTCCTGCCGTAACATCCGCACACGTTCCGTCGGCACACAACGTATACTCATGGTCGGCATCAAAAGTCTTGTCGGGATGGGTTCCAGGGCAAAGTCCGTCTTGTGGGCAATCGTCTACAGTGGCGACGCACACGATTGGGCAGGTGGTTGTGGCGGGGCACTGAAAGGAGTGATCAGCATAGTCTCCAAAGGCGAGGAATCGGTGAAAGTTATCAACGTTATCTTCTTGGAGTGAGTTCAACATGCGATCATTAGATCCGCCGTTGTTCTGCGCCTTGGCCTTGATGAGCTTGCGCCTCTCAAGAAGGAATGGAATACCATCGAAGGCATGCCACCAAGACGAATGATTGGAGCGGCTGATGCCATCAGTGTTTGCCGGAGACACGGAGATTTTGGGTAGGGAGACAGAAGACAGGGAAGAAGCGACGACCGATGCTTCATTACTTCCGAAGCAAGAGACAGCAGACTTGGCCACAAGCAGTGCTGTCAGCACAGTAGTGGAGCGAAGCGGGGGGTGCTTCGCCATCGTGGGGTGCAATCAATTTGTTGTAGCAATGCTGTTGCAGCCGTTTGTTTTATGATTTTTGTGTGTGTTGAAGATTTTTGCTGCTGCTGCGGCGTTCGCAAACTGCACTTCGACAAAGCTGCCAGGCAGGGAACGTGAAAAGACTTTGAGAACAATGGAATTTGGAATTTTGGATTTGGAATACGTACCTACTTATGGCTCTAACTAGCGCGACGGGAATGGGTAAAAAGGTCGGTAAAATGACTGACATGGTGAGTTCAAATCCAAGATGGAATTTGGAATCGCATTTTTTGCTTTGAAGGTAGTGTCTTTTGTCGTTTTAGATCTAATCATTTCATAGCTCCTTGACCCAGCCTACAGTATTTATCCCATACATACAATACTTTAGCACCTCTCCCCCTCTATCTACGCACCCATTTCCCCCCTCCACTACCAAATTTAGCAAGCACTTGAATACTCCAAAATACGACGCCCGGCGAAGGAACACGACGGCAATTTATCAACCCATCTGTCCATCGAACTCCGTCAGAACTTTCCTACGGCTGCATCCCCTACTGTCGATATTTATTCGCCTACCGGGGCAACGCTAATAATAACCGGCACCTTACTCTGGTCATATTGTAATTAACTTCTTCTCTTCACGTCTCCCAGCGTCGCCAACACAGTCCATAATTATTCCTGTTTGGCTGTGCCCTCAGCGTATGAGGACACCAATTGCTGGTTTCAAAAACAGCAAATACATCACTTCCCTCAGCTTGCTCGCCTTTCACGACCCAATCATGGTAGAATTCAAAATCAAAACAGCTTGTGAGGAACTAGATGTTTTCTTATCAAGCCTATCACAGCCAAACATCCCTTCGACAGAGGTATTACTTGCTGCATCACACATCAATAATGACGAAATTCAGACGCAAGGCTCGTCCACTGCCGAAGCATATCGATGCAAATGCTCTTTTCAAATCATATCAGACGTCAATGATAACTTGGCATGTGTTATCAGGGAGAATGGAACGATTTGTCATCTTCCTGACGGCATTTTTCCGCCAGCGAATCGACGTATTCGTGAAGCAATGAAGTGTCTTATCAAGCTACTCAACAAAAGGAGCAACGTAGTAGATGAAGATACAAGAGCATCTCACTCTTTTCATAGGCTGAGAGAGAATCTTACATCCGTTACATTTGATACATCCTGGGATGAAGTAGAATGTTTAGTTACTCTACATTATGGCCCGCCAGGTCTATCACAATCATGTTGTAAAGAATGGACACAAGAAGCGCAGATAGTTTGTGATGAGTGCCAGTTTGTCCGTGTTACCGGTAGATCAAAGGGAATAAAAATGTTTGTGACCAGATTCAATTATACTCCTCTCGTCGCAGGTTCCGATGACGCTATTCTTGAAGAAGGTGTCATTCATGATGCTCTTTGGTTGTCTCTACAAAAGAGTTCCGTTGATGCCAAAAGCATTTATCGTGTCAAAAGTGTTTCATTGGTGCAACCGGAGCAATATGCAGATATACTAAATGTACAAATACTGTATCAAAAGCCAGCAGCAGCTTTTCAGCACCCGAATGCTGGTGTAATGCTTACGTCTCTCCATTGGCTCTTGAACACTCTGTCGAAAATTGCTGAGCAACATATCACTACAAGAATGCCAGATGCTGAGGGTAAAACGCTCAGACTATTAGAAATGTACAATGGAGCTGGTGCCCACACAATTCCTTTGGCTAAAAGCAAAACACTTGCTGAAATTGTTGCTGTAGAGTTGGATGAAAGGCTTGTGAACGCTTGCAGAATTAACTGTCGACTCAACAATTGTTTGAAAGGTGAAAAATCAGACCAAGATCAAACACTCGTAGAAGTATTTAAAGGTGATGCAGCTCAATGGGCTGCAAAAACACTTCGTTGCATACGCAGGAAAACCAGATTGTCTGAAGACACAAACGCAAAAGAAACATCAAATAATGGAACGATGGACTACAATGAATTTGACGTACTGTTGGTAGATCCTCCCAGATCGGGGCTCGACACAACAGTTTGTGAGATGGCAATCAAAGGCACCTTTTCACGCATAATCTACATCTCATGTGGGAGACGAGCATTGCTACGTGACTTGAAGCTACTTTGCACAGAGTTTAACATTGAAGATTTGGCAGTCATCGATTTGTTTCCCGGCACTGACGCTGTAGAGACACTTATTCATCTAAAGCGTAAAACGGATAATGTTATATGACCATAAAATTTAGACTTTAATTATTATAGGCGAAACCCTCATTTACCAGTTGTGCTGATACTTTCCAATCTCCTTCAAAAGTGACTGGCGAATTATTCAAACGATTATGAGATTGCAATGCATTACTTCTATTTGCCACCTCAATCGAGTACTGAAACGTCAACAACCATACAGTATCAAAATCCCTGCTGTCGTACTTCTTGGGGCATCCTTCCTTTTTTCCACATCCGAATGCAGCTGACAGGTTAGGTATCCGAGAATGTTTCCAATTTACCACAACTACCCCGTTGTTACAGATGTCTCTCGACTCTTCCGTAGTATATGGTTCAGATGCATTTGTCACACTCTTCATAGTGAGGGCATTATCGACATTATGTGCCACACTTTTACTCAGCGTTTCAAAAAAATCCAAAGCCAAATCTCCTTCATCTCTAACACCAAACCGTTTATCAACAGTCAGCGCAAATTTTGATGCTGTCGGTAACAACGATTCAGTCTCTCTAAAGTTCTTGTGATCTTTTGTTTGATGTTTGTATCGTGCTTCGGAGAGTGCATACAACTTTAGTGGTGGTGGAAATTGTGGCTTTATCGATGCTTCTCCATCGTATGTGTTGGAAGATTTCTCACTTTCAGTATCAACAAATAAAGTAGCAATATATTCACTCCTTGCTTTTCCCTTAGGATTGCAGTGTCGATTACCAAATACATCCGTTGTATCTGTTTCCTTGACCTGTCCACCAACAATTACTTGTTTGCCTTTTTCGCAGTGTCTCATGATCATTAGTTGACTTGTACATACAGTCGTTTTTGGCTTGACCGCTGCTGGAGATTTTTGTTTCTGCATGGGCACCAAGCGGAATTCATTCCTCGTAACTGCATTGATTTCGGAAGTTGTCAAATGGTTTAGTGCATTTATCTGCTTGCTCGGTGTGTAGTTTCGATCATGCTTTTCAAAGATGCTGTGATGTTTAAATTCTGAATGGACAGTCGATACAAGGAAAAATGTAGTCAAGGCAGCGACACTTGCAACAATAAGCGGCCGACTGCTGTTGATGTGATGTATCTCTCTCTTTTTCACTACAAGAAGTTGGTCTATCTCAGTTGCTGAAGAGAGATAATCATCTTCGTTGTTATTTGGCGCCATTCGTTAAAGAAGAAGAGTCGAAGATTATAGGATGATTTGGTGAGATGATACTTTTTCTATTTTGCAAATGGTACCATATTACATGAGCATTCTGTTGGGTTTTAGTGGCGGAAGTAAAATAGGGTGTATATGGAAGACAGGGGTGAAGTGTGAAGTTGATGGATGTAGATAACCATTGTAACGCGGCAGCGGCAAGCTTCGTGCGTCATGGCTCTCGGGAGATACCTAT
>JALLBJ010000121.1:0-80282 GCA_036940105.1 Skeletonema potamos
CCTCATCATTCAACTCAAAGAACACTACAGCCCTCACTTCTCCGAAGCTTGGATAGATAGATGGATAGATAGATAGATAGATAGATAGATAGATAGATACTCTAGATAGATAGATAGATAGATAGATAGATACGATAGTTACTACTGGTATTTACCTACTTAACTACTACTACTTACCTCGTTCTCTGTGTCACTTTTGAAGCCACGACACGCTAAATGACCCCTTCTATCTACTTCACTGTTTTACTAGAGCCTGCGCCTCACTCGCTCAAAGCCGGCCACTCCCGATCGAGAACGAGACTGTGGCAAACTACGGATAGATGAAGACGAAGTGAATGAAACAGATACGCCAGTAGATTTTTGAAACGAATGAACTTCCTCGCCCGCTGTGGAGATTGGTTGGACCTGTGATGGCGTGAAATGAGACAGAAACGATTGCAGAAATAAAGAAAAGTCCGACGATATCCAATTCAATAGTATCAATATAGATAGCGCCCTCATCTGATGATAGAGTCACCACAGACAGTGGTTCATCCTACCCGAATGATGGCAAAAATTACTTGGAAGTCAATTCTGCTGGCGTGTAATCGGTTACTGGTGGTCGTGGCTCAAGGCAATGCTGCAACTATTCCGCCAACAAGCAGCGATAGCAATGCAACGACGTCACCAACGAGTTCCACTCCGACTTTATTGCCCACGATATCACTGTCGACCACGCCGTCAATCATCTCACCGGCACCTACAGCAAAGCCGTCTGTGTCGTCACAGCCATCGAGCCGACCGACACCCGTCACGCCCACACCCGCGCCCAATTCAGTGCCATCGTCATCACCTGCACCACCTACGTTTGCACCAACGGCCTCACCATCTTTGAATTCCACCGACGTGGCGATAAAAAAGTTCCAACAATGGCTTCAAGTCACGAATGGGCAAGAATTTGGCGAAACTGACATTGAAATTTATGAAGATGCCGTGATGGCGCAGTATACATCCCAGTTTGGACAAATGGTGGGCGAACCATTTGTCGTGACGAATTGTACGGTGATTAGCCAGCTGTTGGCAACGAGAAAGAAAAGATATCATCGTTTAGATTATGGGGACGCTGGTGATGAAGATCCGATACGCAGACTTGGCAGTAGAAAGAAGGACAATCCTTATCAACAACCAGACCGTCAACTGCAGACGGAAGTAGGTACTGACATTGAAACCGAAGTACTTAATACTCTCGTGTTGACATTTACCATGAATTATACGAGTCGATATGGCATCGACGTCGGTGAATACCCATCCGAATTCAAAACTTACATCAATACGCATTTAGTTGAAGTCACCGCCGATATGATCAACAAGTTGTTGCCTGTGGCAACAGCCAACCAAGTGATTTTAATTATTGATACCCCGACGGTGGAACCCACAGATGGAGCGCCCACATCAAGTCCGTCTAATGTGACGGTACCCACAACGAGTGAACTGCCGTCAATGTCTCCTACGCTCCCAATTTCGCCTTCGACAAACCAACCCACTGGTGAAGCAACATATACCAATCGGACGAGTTTCATCATTGGTTTGGGAGCCGGACTGGGTGGAGCAACATTCATCGTCTTTTCGTTAATTTGCTACATGAGGCGGAAGCATGCAAGGGTGAGGGCGCGTCAATTTGCTAATGGTGGTGGAGGGAACGACGAATCAATAGAAGTAATTAGTGCAGATTCCCCGGTAGCGGCAATGGGGGGGGGTGGAAATTCGTATACTGGAGCAGGTAAAAGATCGGTGGTGGTTTTGGGGCGTAGGAATGGCTCGGACTCCATCTTTTCAAAAGACACCATCATGTCCAACCCATCCATGGTGAGCGGGGGGGGATCAGGATCGTTTAGTTCCGATTCGGACCAAAATCACGAAAACAATGGATTGAAATCACTCCAAGAAGAGTTTGATATGCACAAGAATCAAAATACGGAGCTAATGACAGGCGGTGCATCATTGGCTATGACTCGGGCGTTGATGGAAGATGAAGATAACATGGATAAAAATCAATGGGGGAACGGTAAGAGAGGGAGAGGAGGAATGGATGATCCGGAATCTATCGAGGCGAATGCACTCTGTGAAACTTATGATTGGTTGAGAAAGAATAAAGACTCAACGTTAGAAGAAAGGTAAGTTCATTTGCTTGGTAACCAACATCATGTGGGGCAAGTTCATCTCTCTAACTTTTGTCACTCGATTTTGTCACTCTCTTCACACAAACACAGAAATGCTTTCTTCCAACAAATACTAAATAAAATGGTATACACTGTTCGACAAGGATTGAATCCATCGGACGGAACCTCGATAATACATAGCTGCGCTGCTATGTTGGGACTGCAACTCGAAAATGATTTACCCAACAACGTCCTCATAGTTACCGGTCTGCTGAAGACGAAGGATACTACCCAGGGTAGACAGTATTTAATTGAGGCATTTGAACCATTGTTTGGAGATATTGAGTCGGCAGCCATCGCGTCGAGTAATAAAGGATTTGGATTTGTTCGGTTTGTCCACCCGAGATCGGTTCAGCGTGCATTAGAGCGATTCAACACGTCAGAAATCGAGGTCCAAGATGTTTCTGTCATGATACAGACACTGAAATCATGATGTTGATCATGTAATTACACAATCTTGTTTCTGTTTGTAGGCAGCTATAAGAATATAGAATCTGTCCGTTTTGTGTGTTTTCATCTATTGTACATTTAGAATTTCATCGCAATCATTTGAACACAAACAAAGAGACTACACTGTATTGCGTAGTAAACATAGGATATGGGGCATGTGATGAAGCAGCTCGTAGACATCGTTTAAACCAGTACACGTACAGGCTGGACAAATCTCGCACCCTCCTGAATGACACTTGGCATTCCCATTTGCATTCACATTTAGGTTGACAAAGTGTGAACTCAAGCTCGTCTGCTTGTGACACATTTCCTTGCGAGCAATGTACGCTAAAACATCCGGCATTAGCTTCAGCTTGGATTCAGAGTCCATTAAGCGGGAATCTCTTTTATTATACAATTCATGCTTTAGCTGACGACGCAACTCTTCATATGGTCGAATCAAAACGCGGTCCTTTTCCCATCGGCGTTGAATATGAGGTAAAATGAGAGGGGAGAGTACAGCCAAGGCGATTGTCGTAGGATTGGAAGTAGTTGCCAATGATGTTGTGCGTTGACTTTGTAGGCTCTTTCTTTGCCATCCTGCGGGCTTAATGGCCTGATAAAATATGTGTTTTTTTGATTCATCCGTCATTTCATCAAGAATGTCTCTGTTGCCGTGTAGGACAAGACGATGCAATGGAGGATACTTCGCGAATGCCCTAGCAAGACAGAAAGCACCTTCGAGTTTGATTTGATTAGATCCCAAGCTGAGGACTTGAAGGCATGCCAACTTGCAACTGATATCATCAGAGCAGTCTTCAGTTCTCGACGATTTATTCAATGCATCCGCAATTGCTTTTGCTCCGGTGCAAGTTATGCTACAGTGTGATAGATACAATTCCTTAAGCGGAGTAGTTTTTTGGCTACAACTTGACAGCGCCTGCATGAGCAGGTTGACGCCATGGTCACCTAGATCGTGATGAAACAATATCAGTGAATCAAGCGAAGGGACGAAACACAGCGCATCAAACATCAAGGGAAGCTCGACGGGGTCGAGGAAATGGTTATGCAGCGCCAATGATTTCAACTGAGGGCGATCATAATGCATGAGCGCAAGTGCGAACTTCTCAATCAGAGGACTTGGTAATTCTTTTATCATGGTATCACCATCAGCTCGCAGCTTCTGTTGTCTCTTCCCCTTTCCACGCAAATCTATACTGGATAACCGTGCATCACGTTGCTCAAGACGCATGATTGCCGGCATCAAGGAGAATTCTGTTTCAAAGAGGGGCATGGTTGTGAGGAGGAGACTTCTTTCTGGTTGTGCTGCCGGGGTGGGGTGGGCACCATATACTAATGTTAGAGGCGATAATGTTCTCTTCGGATCGATGTCACTATGCTGTATGAGAGCGAAGACCTGCCATACAGCGGAATTAGTACTTAATTACGCTCTCAGGGTGCCACAGAAAAGCACAGAAAATGCGTTGCCATAGCTGCCACATGATGTATCTACGAAATTGCTTCTTTAGAAAATTACTCATGTGGCACATCATCCTTACTCTTGGCTGCCACTGAAAAAAGGCATTTTGTATTAGTTGATTCATGTTGTTTACAGGTTGAGACAGATTGCAAAAGCTACCCTCTGTGAGACGCGTTCAACCTTCAGCGAGATGATCTTACCTCAACTCTTCAGTATCTCTTTGATTCTAATCATCTTATCGTGCTGCTGCTCTGGGTTGGCAATACCATCGGCATCAATCGTCACGGGAGCTTCGGGCTTTGTTGGTAGGCATATAGTATACTCACTCATACAGCAGCAGCAAAGTGATGATGTGATTATTTGCTTGGTGCGAGATAGCAAAGTTGAGTGTGAGCAATCTTATTGGGATGCTCATCTCTCTGATTTGGAAGAGTCAGATCATTGTTTAGTCAATGTATTACCGTATGATATGCTCGATAATGGTGTCACGTTGACAAACGCATTACACGTTGCTTCATCTTTATCCCCATCTTCAAAAATATGCGTCTATCACACTGCAAGTGTGTTTGGACCTACAGAAGACCCGATTCAAACAGCAAATGACAATATAAAGTCTGCGGAGATTGTTGTTGGAGCAATGCAAAACTTCGTTCGTCAATGGCGTACAAGTTCGTCTTCAGCAGCAGCAGCAGCAGGCGGAGGTCAGAAAGCTCGCCTAATCTTGACATCATCAATGGCTGCAGTTAGAGCAACAAACCAAACGCCTCTAAACAACAAATTCTACACCAACAAAGACTGGAATACCCTCTCGACCTTAGACTCTAACAATTGGGGATCATGCTATCAATACTCCAAGGCAGCTTCGGAAAAAAAAGCACGGGAGTTGGTGGCAACGTATCCTAATGAGCTTGAGTTTGTTGCACTTTGTCCATCGTTTGTATTCGGGCCTCCACCTCCGTTACCGAAACAATTTCAAACGCAGTCTCCGGGAAACGCTCGAGAGAATAACAGCAGCAACTCATTCTCGATTTCACTCATAAAGCAGTGGCTCAGTGGAGCGTCACAAGTTCAATCTCGTTTGTGCGTAGATGTAAGAGACGTTGCAAAAGCTCATATTGCCGCTGGCTAGATGGTTTTGGGTGATAGTAACGATCAGAAAAGGTACATTTTGTCAACTGAGACACGATTAAGTTCGGAAGCGACTGCAGAGGCTCTGCGACGAGCAGTAGAACAGAATCTACGTCAGAGCGGCAGCTCTTCGAATATTGACACATCAAACATTTCATGCGATAAAGTTTTTGATGGGGGAGCAATCAAAATTGGGAACCAAGAAGTGGAGTGCACTGATATATTGAGAGATGATTTGTGCATCAATTGTCGATCTGTTGATGAAACATTTTACGACATGGTTGTGGCGATGCTAGCTGGGGAGAGTTTTTAGTTCTACAGCTAAAAGGATACTATTTTATCTCATTTTCATTCTGGAAATATCTGCTTCAGTTTGTCGTTAAATTCGAACGCTATATCTTGTCGATGATCTAACAACATCTTAGCAATTGCTAAAAATATGGATTTGTCTGACGGCTGTATGCCACCTCTTCCACTTCTACAGTTGAATGAAATCCAAGCGTTCGCCCATCGATACGACTCGCCATCAGGGAGTATCTTCAATTTTGACGTTGTGCTTAAGATTTCACTAGCATTCAGCTCTGCAATGATCTTATCAAGCATGGTCTTTTGCTGCCTAAACAGTAGGAACCATCCTGAAACTATCAGCCGGAAGCAATTCGTACATGATTTGTAGTACGAATTGAACATATCTGTTGCTGCCTTGCCGCCGTTGTTGTCATCTTCCTTTTGAGTTTCTAATGCACACATTGCTTCGAGCAACTTTCCAGCTGTTGACAATGCCTCCATTCTCTTCTGAAGGCCAATCATTGCAATCATAGCTTCATTCTTATCAAATTTAGTACCAGAATTGTCTGTCCTCTGGTTACTGACTTTATCAGATGCAGATATGGCAAATCGAACACAACTCGAGATGATGTTCTCGTAAGGGTAGTGTTCCAGCACTATGCTCGTATTAGAGTGATAATTGTCTCTCTCAAGTGTTATGAAGGGAAAATTGTTTTCAACGTAGCTTTTGACATTTTTTTCCAGTTCAACAAACTCTTCAAATCTATTGTTCTTTGTCCAATCAACTACAAGATTCGTCATTGATTTTTCCCAATTTAAGCGGAGCATTTCACCTTCAATAGCAGCGAAGTGAGGGTTAGCGTTGCGACTAGAACACACTCTTAAAAGCTTGGAGTGAGGTGATTTTGATCCTTTTTCGGCGGCGGCAGTTATTTGTGTGGAGAATGAATGAAAATAATATGATGTGCTACAGCTGCAGCTGCGTAGGCGGACTGCTGCACATGAGCGCAAATGTATAGGCAGACGAATCATCCTCTTCAATCTCTATATCTCTATGGTACCAGATGCTAGGGCGACTTCGTGTTTATTTTCATTTTGTGGCGGTGATACTTAGATAGAGTACAAGATATCTACACGGACAACCCTGTAAAAGATAAAAACCGTACCAGTTGGTCTGTCATTCACCCATCACAAAAAACACAATTTTTGCACCCCGTGAAAACCAGCCTAGGGCTTGATTTCGACTATTATGGTGTAGTCAACATGTAGGGTGAGTTTTGCGGGCGTACCAACCAGTTACTATGGTCGGATTCGCTGGGGGGTAAGGGCAAAAGGTTGTCGATGGAGATGTGACATGTCTTTGTCGCATAAAAAAAGATGAGAACCCTACGTGGATTTTACGTAGGAATTTGTATAGAACGACGTACAGACCAATTGGCGTTTTTCAATTTGGATTGCTGTGGTTTATTGGCGCCAAAACAAACACATGTGAACAGAAAATATCTTCTCAAGGTGGCGTGGTGGTGACGACCAGGGAAAGAACGCCCGCCAGGAAGACTGTGGACCACAAAATGTTTATAATTTTTCAACCAACACAAAACATAAACGCCGCCACCTTTGGTGTAAGTATTGTACTAAAAGCAACACAATCAGTCGCAAGTCGCAACCTTTTCCAGCATAAGAATGATGAAATCATCCAACGTGACCGCCTTGAAGTGCGCTACCTGCCTCAACGGAATCACGCGCAAAGTGAGCGTACCAAGCGGTGGCTGTCGAAAATCGGCATCTGCCGCTGCCGCTCGCAGCTCCGCTTCGAGACAACGCTGGGAAGCAGTCGCTATCCTTGCCATCATTGCTGCACTCTCCTTTCCCGCCGCCGCCGCCGCTGCTGCTTATGCTGCAGTTACCCAACCTAGGGATGGCATATTCTTTATCAAGGCTAATTTGGCTCGATCGTTGCAAGAAGGGGATGGACACATCCTTCACGATCATGAACATGAACACAAACATCATCACGAGGCCACCTCACTCGTGCTCGAGGGTGGGCATGAAGGCGAAGACAACCCCAAACCATGGTTCTACACAATACTGGCCACGGTCCTTGTAGATTTTACTTCTCTTTCAGGTCTTGTCCTCCTGCTCGTCCCAGCCATTCATCGCGGTTACCTCAAAATGAAGAGCTCCTACAATGACCAAGATATCGAACCAAAAAACAAGAGATGGTTTGACATTTGCGTCCCTTCTTTTGCAGTCGGGGCTCTAATGTCTACTGCCGCATTCTTAGTCTTTCCAGAAGCTTTGCACTTAATTGAAGGAGCACATCCCGACGAAGGCCAGCGTGATCGTCTACGCTTCTTGGCAAGTGATGAACACGTTGGGCACGATGACTCCTCTGAAAGAATCAACGCAGCTAAGTTTGGTTGCGCTGTCCTTGGTGGATTCCTGCTGCCCATTGCACTAGGCATGTTGTTCCCCCATCATCAGCACTGCAGCGCAGCTGATGTTGCTGATGAAGTCGTCACAGAAGGTCGGAAAGCTGAAACTTGTCCTAATGAAAAGGATGGTAAGGCGTCTGTTGTTACAGGAAATGACGAAGGCTGCGATTGCTGCGGTGACGACGAAGATGATGATGTCGAAACTGGTGTAGCCGTGCGTGAAATTGTTCAAGTCGAAGGCGATATGCCTCAAGCCCAATTTGCTGAAGATTCTCAAGGCAGCTCAAAGTCTTTAACTCAGACCACTTCCGTCAACTGGCATCTTGTTGCATCTGTCTTGGTAGGAGATGCCTTTTGTAACTTTGTGGACGGGATTTTCATCGGTGCGGCATTCCTGAGTTGTTCATGGGGGACAGTCTTCAGTATCATTTTAGTCACGCTTCTCCACGAGATTCCTCAAGAAGTTGCAGACTTCCTCATCCTAACCCGCTACGCAGGTCTTTCCGCTACGATGGCGTGCTTCGTCAACTTCACTTCCGGACTTTCAGTTACTTTGGGAGGCATCGTTGTACTGGCTACTACTCCTTCTCAAGCAGCTACTGGTATTACTCTCGCCGTGGCAGGCGGCGCTTATATCAATATCTCCGTCGCCGAAACCGTCCCCAGGATTGACAAGAATATCAACGGAAAAGTTGACCGTCTATTGATGCTCACTTTCTTCGTCGTTGGTTGCGTTCCAATTGGGCTTGTTCTTCTGAAGCACGAGCACTGCTAATGCAATGTAGATGAGAGGTACGATATGGATGTTGATTGCGACGAACTGAGATTCTCAGGCTACACTACTTGATCAAAAAGAATTGAATTAAACTAGGTTTGTTGCTGGTTCTTCGCTTTATACTTCATGTGCTCTCATTCTTTGATTGAACACGTGTGGAACGAATCTGCTTCATTTGTTGTCTCACTGAAAGTGGCAGGCCTTTTCGTCGCCGAACGCCCGGGCGAGAAACATAATCGTTAGTTTCCATGCCATCCATCCCAGCAATAGTCAAATCACCATTGGTGGGAGGACTTACAAGATAGTCATCAAAGTCAACCGTTCTACTTTGTAACGTACTTTCTGCAGATTGATAACCATCTACTTTGGAAGAAAGACGCTCAACTTCTACAACTACTGCCCCGGAAACTATGCGGTTCGCTCTTCCACTGTTTGCATTTGATGCGTTTATTACTATGGTTGAATCAGATTCGCCTTCGTCGGAATCATTGGATTGGAACTTTGTTGTGCAAATACCTCGTCCTTCATGGATGTGCCCACACAGCCAAAGACGTGGTTTGTGCTCAGCACGTTCAACTAAATCCTTCAAGTAGAATGATCCAGCGGAGAATCCATGGTATGTTAAGTCTGGTTTCATTGTGTGGGAGGTGGGAGGATCAGGGTATCATTGGAGCAGAAGAATTTGATTAAGGTGATGAAGATAATACTATTTGATGTTAGCCCAGATAGAGAAATGCATGTTAAATTGTTCTCAATCTTGATCAATCAATAACAAAACTTACCTAACAATCCTTTCGGTGGTTCGTGCGAGACTAAGATATCACACTTGGGAAATGATGACGCTGCAGTTGATGCTGACGCGGCTTGTCTCCTAGCATTCCGATACGCCATCCTTCTTGAGAAGGGCTCAAGCGCAATATGAACGCCATTCACAGTTATTGTGGACGACGATCTGACATAAATAGCTTTTGAACTAGGAAATAATACCTTTGAAGTTGAATCAGGGTCATGGTTGCCTTGCACAACAATCTTCTCAGGAATATGTGTTTGGCGTGAAAGGAATTCATCAAGACGTCGAGCAGCTGCCCTTTGTGTCTTCCTAGAGCCAGATGCGGCAAAGTCACCACAGTGAAGAAGGACATCGGCTTGAGGAAGGAGGAAATCATCGCTATGATGGTGAGAGTCGTCTTCTGATGAAAACTTTGACAACGCACCTTCAAAGCCATGTGTATCGGAAATGACGACCATACGTAGTGGTGCCACGCTGTCGCATTGATCTCGACCATCACGTAGAGGAACTGGAACAACTGACCCAAGTGGATCGAATTTGTCATCTGAACCAACATGTCCAGTATTCAGGCCTAATACTGATAATTCCGCCTTCTGTAGACGAGGACTAACATTTTTGTTCTCTATCATGATTCGTCTCTCCTCAAACCATCCCAACAGAGTCTCCAACAACTCGGCCCCACCTCGAACGCTTCTTGATCGATCAAAATTGGGCTCCTTTTCGTCACCGTCATTTAACCTCACTCTAGTTGCACGCTCCAAGTTTTGTTGTAACTTTGCTGCCAATTCCTTCCTCTTCATAGCCGCCTCCGCCATATCTTCTTTCCTCTTCTTGCCGAATCTTTTGGCGTACAACTTATTTTGCTGTTTCTTGGATATGTTGCGATCCTTATACTTAGCATGAATGGCCGCCATGGATGATTGAGATTTGCGCCCTCTGCTCTTTGATGGCCGCGCGAGGTAGTAGGCGTCCGATAAGAGCATTTGACGACGAATTTGTTCAGTTTTTAGTTGAGCAACAATTGAAGCAGAGTGATCATCATCTTTCTCTTCCTTTTCGTTTAAATTGTTGTCATATACGTCTTTAGTGATAGATTGTGGATGCTCAGCGACCCCTTCTAGAGCTGTCTCTTTGTTTTGAAAGCGAGCTTGAAACTTTGCGTGTTGTTGTGCAGCGATGGAACTAGTTTTGAATGATGCCATTGTTGGTGTCTTTCCGTCTTTACTTTTACCACTCACATCTGTTGGGGGTTGCACTCTGGCGCGATTAGCTGATGCTTGAGGAGAAACATCTCCAAACAAACTTTCTTCCTCTTGGGAATTGGTTCTATATCTTTCCAATTGTTGCAACAAAGATGCAGGTTCGACAAAAATAACATCTGATAGCGAACTACCCTGTCTTCGAGCTTGCTGGCATCTAGAGATGAGTCGAGCATCACCGGTGATGATAATTGTGGTGTTTCTCGTCATGACACCAAAGTCACTGCTTTCGGGAAATGCATGTAGATCGGCATCGTCTTCTAAGCCTACACTATCATCATCGTCTTCATCATTTTCTTTCTTATCATTGTAATAAGAAGGTGAGCCGCCGCATCGTAGTTGGACTAAATCAACAATAACATCATCTGCTGTTCTTCCACCAGCGAAAATGGTCCCAAAGTTGTGGGGAAGCGAAGCAGAAAAGAGTGAATAATGGTGTATAGAAGGCGATAGTCCATGGTCACAAACCCAAATCAATGGTTCTAACAGGTTACAGTCGCCGTCATCATCTGATGATGTTGATGATGAGATTGACAATCGATCCTCCCTCCACAAACGAATTCTTGATAACAAAGCTTCATGGCTGATACGAAAGCTTGTCGCTCCACGAATATTTTCAACGTCCATCACTACCATGGGAGTTGAGATTGTTTTTGATGTAGAGTAAAAATCATCTGACGTTTCGCGATTCGTTGAAACTGGAAGTGTGGGCATTTTGGGGACTTTTCGATTCGCACTCTTACTTCGTGCCCATAACTGTGTCGATGTAATTAGGTCAATGTTTTTTCCTACTCTGTATATGCAATTTCGCGACATTGATGTATGGGGAGGAGCAAATGCCGACGTATGATGAAGATGAAACGATGTGCCGACGAGCAGCAAAAGCAGAAATTGAATTTGTTGTCCATCACAGATGATGCGTTTTCGCCCGCTGCTTCCCCACGATGGAGCAGCAGCTGGCTCTCTCCTTCTGCCAGTGCTTCTTCTGTCATCCATCTCTATGATGGCGTCGTGTCGTTCAAACAAGTGATGTTGGTATTATGCTGAAGGCCAGCGCTGTCTGCTGTCTGCTGGGATGGTTTTGATGGATTACTTATGGATTGTGTTGTTGATGGGTTGATGCGATCGATGGTTGTTTGTTTTCGTGGGTCGTGGGAGAGGGTGCGGCTGACGGCTGACGGCTGACGGCTGACGTCACCTATTTACCTGCGTTTTTCGGACCCACACGCCAGCTCGGCCACCGATGACCGCCGACCACCGAGCCAAATGCATGCCCACCTCATGCCCACCACAACCCTCCATCACATTATTTGATAGACATTAAGGAGCCAATTTTCTTTGGCCGATACAAGTTATTCAAAGAAACGCAGAAATGAAAACTGACGCTACTAGAGATAGGAAATTATTGGCGGCATCTGCCGTGACTCAGATCGTGGCGATGTTGTTGTCCTCCTCTGCATCCGCATTCGTTCCTAGTCCGTCCTCACTACGTACCACAACAACTATCGAGGTCTCATCGACTCAAATATTTCACTGGGCCAATAGATTCGATGAGCGATTTGAGAAACAATCCATTATATTAGATGATGAGTCACCAGTAGTCAAAACGAAACTCCAACCTATATCAGAGGAATTCACAAGACGATCTATCCTCTCCATTGGTGTAATAGGGACTACTCTATCCACACTACTTTCTTCCTCGTTGCCGGCAAATGCCGACTTTGCACCCGGTGGTACACTCCTTGACAGGCCCGTCTACGTGACGTATGGCAACAGTGAGGCCTCACCCTCTCGTGCTCCAAACAACTCCAACGTTTTGTTTGCACAAGACAATTACTATAAATTTGGTGCCGCTGCTCAGTGGATTGAACCTGGGAGTACTGAGTTTCCCAAAACTATGCCCTTTGTTCCCAGCCAGCAACGATACGACGCATTTAAGAAGTTCAATGGACGTGTCAAGACCAGCGTAGATCAAATATTGAAGATTGGGAGCGCGTCATCCAGTCCTGACGTGCCAGACTCGGACGATGCAGCTTATCAACTAAGAGCTTTAGGGCTATTGGCGAACTCATTTCTGGCTTCTGAGAATACTGGTACAACTAATGAACTTATGCTTGCTCGCTGGTATATTAATGAAATGTATTTGAGAATTGGTGATTACAAAAGTGCTATGGAGAAGGGAGATGAAAAGGAGGCCAAGGCATGTTATGGGTATCTGAACAAGGCGATGAATTCCTATCTGACACTGATAAATAGAAGCATCTCAAGCAAGGTCGGAGAACAATTTAGTTACTTATAAATGTTGAAATAAAGAAGCATTAGAATATCTCTCTGAAATGAAATAAACGTTATGTTTACGCTAGTAAGCATTCTTCCACGACATAACCTCCATCAGACTCGACTAAATCTTTGTATGGCGAACTGTATGTAATAGGTTTACTTTTAATCGCCACAACGATATTATGGTGTTCAAATGCACCGTACTTTGAGAGTTCGGACGTCTCCGTCCATCGTTTTGTTCGCGCAAATCGAAATCCCGTAATTCCGGATCGGATGGAAAAATACTGTTATCTAAATGGTACTTAGCCCATACTTAGTGCTTCTTCATTCATTTAAATGACCCCTAAAGCCACCAGTACCGCGTGTCTTGAAGTTCAAGTTGAGGAGTCGCGGGTGTCAGGGAACTGAGAGAAGTCGCGGATGTCAGGGAACATGATATCGCCGAAAGTCTAATTTAGCCAGTACTCACCACTCACCTCTTTAAAAGTATGTACCCTTTTCTCTGCACTCAAAAACTTTCTGATTTTATTACAAAGACAGCCAAATAAAAATTTACCCCCATTATCTAAGGAGAGTTCAAAATAAGTTTTGGGTTTGAGTGTTACCTTTTTGCGATATGAATGAATCTTTACAGGTACCAAACTGTCTGACAGGGACTCAAAAAGTATCTGACGTGGATGGAAACAGCTGTTTCAGCTGTTTTTTTGGCCGCCTACCTACTGTTCAGTAAGTAGCTCTTGCTTGCTTCTCACCAAAACGTTGGCATCAACCTCTCTCGGCAATGGAGATTCATTACATATTTTGATCCTGAGAAGACACAAAAACACGAAGTAAGTGCCTCCTCCCCCACACGATGATGAATACCAACGCTACTACAATCAAGATGGAAACAGCTGCGGCGCCTATCCCTCTGCCAACTTCCCACATCCATCGAACCCACTCGGAACTTCAGTTTGTTCAAGACGAAATTCTCGCCGATTATCAAGATGGTCAAATGTATGAAAGAATATGTAAGTCAGCTCATCCTTCTACTCTGTATGATAATCACCAGTGTGACTTTCATCTCTGTTATATTGTAAATCATGATCTAATTCTTCGTCTTTCTGCTAATTCAGTAATTGGCATTCTAAGGCGCTGCGGTGAGATGGGTACGTGCCATCCCAAGACAAGTTCTTCATTGGAGAACATCATGAATACCAAGATGCAGGATTGTAGGAGTATTTCCGAACGTCGAACAAGCGATGCTGATAATAACTGGGTTGTTGGCGAAGACCTCTCTGAATCCATTCGTCGTTCCTTTCACGAACGAGGACTAACAAGACACAAAGATAACTTTACTTCCCTCTTGTCAAATAAGCTTGAAAGCGAAACAACGAATAGTTCAATGTCTTCTCTCTCTTGTTCAGCATCACATATGGATGACTCTGATGACGCAACTGATGATATCGAAAGCGGTATCTTTGAGCTTGAACTCTAATTCCACGGGTTTGTGGTTAGCAACTGAGAAGCTTGACCTATTATTTCATTGATCATATTGCACATACAAGACTGGATCCTACCCTTAAAACAAAAGGACATAGCGCTAAGAATAAAACGTTATTAGATCTTTGGTTAGTTCATCCGTAGCGTCTCCTTGGATCGAATTCAATGGAATCGCATTTTGAAGGTTTGAGTTGGAGCCTCTGGACGGGGTAGAGAGCAGTTCGAAACATAACCTTGACCTACCTCCGAGTTGAACCACTAGCTACCGCTAGACACGTTGTGGAAAAGCCAAAAAGTATCGGGAAAGAAGTGGCAGCACCTCCAAAAAAGTGGCACCGCGGAGATTTCGCTCTAAAACTATCAAATCACACACACAAAGAATATCACCTCTAAATGGTGCTTCTGCGCCTCTAGTCGACCCCCAGCCCTAATTACGGTCCATAATATGATCATATAGACTATGAGCTTTCGATTAGAGCCGCTTGTCGACGCTATATGTAGTCTATTCCACGCGCAGCGGCTGTGTAGGGCTGAGGCGAATACAGAACGCATTTTTGGTAGCAAAAGTGCTGATAATGACACAATTTCGTCATGGTGCCGGAAACATATTAGTTAATTGTTGAGGCAAAAAAAAATAATGTAAAGTAAAGATAGTTTGGTATGATATTTAACATTTTTCTATCTAGTTCTGACCATTTTATGGGCCAAAATACAAAATAGGTGGCCAGTTTCTAGGCATGGGCCGGGAGGAGCAGTTTTTTTTCCAGCTATCATACTCTACCTCTAGATACCGTACTATCAAGATACATGATTATTGTTGACCGACTAGATACAATAACTGTTGAGTGTCAGAGTCAAGACATAAAGCAAGATGATGGGAATGCACTATGTGAAACTCCGATGGCCTCTCTCCTGTGAGCCTGCTTATACAACAACAACAACAACAACAAATGATGAACAACATTAATTATCAATTATTAGAAGGGCACTCAGCAGTGCTCGGATCCGTCACCTTCACCTTCTCTTCTATGAATGTAGCTAATGAAACATCGTTCAAGCCTGCCACCTACACACCAACTGATAGTGTCCAACAACAGCATCACTTCTACCGCTTCGGCCACACTAACAATCTGGGAGCGCTAATTTTGGGACTTAGTGGTAGCCATGATGGTAGCAATGATTTGGCCACTGATTATATCCTTGGAGTCACAGCATCATCGATGCTCATTTTTGGTATTGCCTTGCTTTGGTTCCTTGTTATATTGGGTTTCAAGTGTGCAGGGCACAAAAGGGTGGGCTTCCTAGCAGGGCGGCTGGAAAGCCCTCCATGGCATCCAGAATACCTATTTCCCATCGACGAGTGTTTGACCGAAGATGATGAGGACGTCTCGACTCAGACGCCGACCGGGCATCAGCACAGTGCCAGCTCCGGTCCAGAAAATTTCTCAGCTCGCGGCACCGAGCTAGAACTAGGGAAGCAAGTAAAATTCAAAAGGAAAGCTTTAGCAGTGAGGGTTATGTTCATCATTAGCGGAATATTCGTGATGACAGCAGGTGCGCTATTCTACACGGAAGGTGTAACCGCATTCCTTCATAGTTTGAATGATGTTCAGAACAGCCTCCTTATCGTAGAAAGCACTGCTTTAGAAAGCATGAACCTGACAAGGTCGGCGCTTGAAGCGAAACGCAAACTTCTATCGGGCCTTAATGAAACCATCATTGAAACAGGCTCAGGATTCTGTCAAGGATCAGGTCAAATAGCAAATGAGATTAGAGGAGAAGCACAGCAGCTTGTATCTGATATTCAAGAGATGAGTTCAGCAGTGGACATGTATCTTAAAAGCTTAAGTACGGATCTTATGACTGTGGCAAACATGGCCAAAGGATTGAACAACGATCTTCAAACGGCAAGTGGTTTCTTCTACGCCCTGATTGCGATCAGCATATTGATCGTTGTTCTCATCTGTATCATGTTGGCTGTCACGGTCTTTTCTGCAAAAGATATTTCGAACTGCTTCACAAAATGTGTGACCTGTGCACTCATTTGGCCGGTTTTCACCTTCCTTCTGGTTTTATCCTGGATCTGTGCAACCTTGTTTCTCGTTTTTTCTTTGGCTGGCAGCGACTTTTGCTACAGACCTGATCAAATTATTACTGCGGTTCTCACCCAAAACAAGGACAAGTTTGACTCAGTGATCTTTGCCTTCATAATATATTATGTGTCAGGGTGTGTTGTGGTCCCACAGGCAATGGATGATCTCACCAAGTTGATCACGATGGTCAAAACAATGTTGGCTACTGCAAACGAACTTGCTGCCAAAGTTGCAAGTCAGGGCGTAGATGATTTGGCAACTGGCTGCGGTCTCGACAAGGCCGGGGCCGCTGCTCTTCAGAAGGGTGCGCAGGTGATTTGCGAAGTCTCGCAAGCTCTCGAGACTTTATTGGGCAACTTTAAGGGAATCGTTTCATGTCAGAATATCAATCCTATCTACACTAGTTTAGTTTATGATGCAACTTGTACAGAAGCTGTTTCCGGGTTTACGTGGTTGTATGGAACATGTTTCGCGCTCTGTATCTGTGCTATGATAATGATCACATTCAGGGCTGCTCTTTATCCTGTTAAGCGGTCAGAAAGGGACCGAACTGGCTTGAACGCACCCCTTTTGAGTAGTAAGAATGTGTATTGATAGTGTAGTGATATGATGTTATTGTATGTAGTTAGATTAGGAGTCTTCATTGCGAAGCCATGGCGAACAACAATTATTTCTGCATTTGTATTCGTGGTATCTTGAGGTCATTGCCTGATTGGCAATGTTAATTGATACTATCTTAAAAAAGCGATAATGATAGAGGGATAGAGATAAAAAGCATCCTAGAGAGTAACATTACATACTCTTGAGCTTGCAAATCACTCTGACACCTTTCAAGGTCCCCGCAACTGGTTGATTTGACACTTGTTCCTTGAAACGCTGCTTCAATCCAATGACGAATTCCTGAACAACTTGTCTACGTCCTCCAATAATTTGATAGATTTTATTTGCTGAATCGTACCTGATGTTGTCAATGTAGAGACCTGGAGTGTTCGCCAACTTGTATGCTCTGTTATTCGCACTACCTGCTGAGACACTTCCATAAAAAGGTATGCTTTGAACTACATCGCGTTCAAGACGATCAACATTTGGATGAAAGACAGCGATGATCGAGTCATTGTTGTTCAAAATCTCGCCCCTTGTACTAGTCTCAGCGACTCCAAATGAGTCACTTTGAACATGTTCAATCATGCCTACTTGTGTAATACGATCCATTAGAATTGCTCCAACACTTGCCAGGCAGTTACGAATTGTCTCATTCGACAGAATATGCCTTCCTATATTAGAGAATCCTCTGACAAAGAAAACAAGACGAGTATCGATCCTTTGAACTCGTACGGAAACTCCGTTGAGTCCGTCTGGAAGAATGATCCGTGGATTGTCACGGCTCTTGATGATCATAGCACAAGCAGACATGAATAAAATCGACATATTCGCAACGACACTACGACGAAGTTCGTTAAAGTTGGTCCAGCTCTAAAGCAACGATGAACAATGCGCATTGGTGAGATAGAACGTTTCTACTGTGAATCAATGAGAGAACAACTAACTGAAACGACTAACTTACAGCATCACACAAAGTGGGATTGAGGAGAAAGATGAGCACGACCAAAGCCGTAGCCCAAAACTCATTCCATTGTTGCATCGATCTCATGATGTCAAGACAATGCAAGAGAAAATGAGAAGAATGAATGTGGTTGAAAAATATTTAAAAAACTCAATAATTCACTCTTGCTGTCATCTTTATCATGATTCTCAATCAACCTCTCTCTTGTACGTTTCTCCATTGCTTTCTTCATTGTGTCAGGATCAAAACAAACATCAAGTTCAGCTAATGCGATCTGCTCCAAAGTTCCCATCTGTTGGTATGCTTTGATTCCATACTCTTGCTCGTTTTCCTCGAATTTTTTAGAATACCCGTTCATAGACAACATCCATCTATTGAGATATGAATATTTCCTACCGCTTCTGTGTTCGTCAACAGTAAGAGTGCATTTTCCATCTACAATCATGACATCATATGCGTAAGTATCCCGATAGACTTTTAGATCATTGAGATTCGACCAGAATGTGTTGCAATATCCACTGGCAATCTCGACAACTCTCGCAATCGCTTTTTCAGGACTAAGTCCAGAGACCTTACGAAACTCTTCGAAATCACCATCGCATTGAACTGCATTAATACCACAACCATCTTGTTTACTTTCAGCATTGTTGTAAACCTTTGCCAGTCGATGTCGAATAGCTAAACTATCCAGATTTTGTGAGGCAGCTTTCACAGATTCAATTGCGGCATCTTCATCCAGTCTAGATAGAGTGCGAAATTTTGCAAAGTCGGAATGACGAACAACAGCAACACGCCCACTTGCTTCATCACCAGCACTTCGGAATAAAGCTGCAAGTTGTTGTTGAAGACCCAATCGAAGACCATTACTATCCTGAGATCGCTTAATGTTCTGTAATTTTTTGAACACCTCGTTGCAATCCTGTCCAAGAGGTGTTGATAATGCTTCAATGATTGACTGCAAGGACCCCGAGAGCTTCGAAAATTCGTCGTTCGAAGAAATTTGGCTTGCGATGAATGGCATTCGGTGAGCAGCACTACACTTTCTAACGCGTTCCATGAAACGTTGAATGTCATCAGCTTTCGTTTCATTGACAATGAATAAGATGATCACAGGACTAATTCCATGTTTAGACAGAGTAGTCTTCACAAAAGTCTCCACTTCTTCACCTGACTCTCTCGCATCCGCATCCAAATTCAGAAGATTCTTCTTTCTTAATATTTTTGCAAGATGATTATACATTCCAACGTCAATACCACCACACTTACCACCAAATATATCCATGATCTGTGATTGGAAGTTGTGACCAAAGTAATGAAGAACACTGTATACCAACACAAGATTACGAGTCATCACCTCGATCAATTCTTTAGGAAACGCACTCCTATTCTTATGTGTTCCCATCAGCCAACATTGCGGGTGGATACCAAATGTTTGTTGCAAGGACGAAGTCTGGTATGTTTGTAGATACTTCTTGATACCGTTGGGAAAGCCGTGTATGTATTTGGAGGTTGCCGATGAACAAGTGTGAATCTGAAGCAACTTCTTGGGCGCTTCCTCAACCTCAGCTTGTCGTTTCTCAAATAATTTGACATGCATCTGTAACAAGCAGAATGGGATGATCATAAGGTCGTAGAAAGAACCAAGACCAAACTTGCGAGCAACATCTTCATATTGCTCCCTCATCTCCTTATCATTATCCTTCTTTACCAACAAAAATGGAATGAGATCAATAGCAGCTATGTGATTGCTCTTGTCCTCGACATGCCCTCCACCAAACGCCCATTCTTGCATTTTCTCTGAACCATGTTTTTCTTCATTGATAAGGAAATTTGGCAATTTCCTCATCATTGTATGAATACAACATTGATCCGGACGGCAATAATTCCACTTGTCTCCATCCACGGGCTTGCACCCGATGGGGGCGTAATGAAGATAAAGGACAATGAGAGTATCAAGCGAGAATCTACTACCCAAGTTGATGCGGGAAATGAGATCATTGTGGCCATTGTTTTTCAAAGCCTCCACCATTGCTTTTCCAATATCATCTCGTCTCTTGTTGAGTTCATCTTCTAATTGACGACCAGAATCATAGACGCTAATGTCGAGATCCTTCACGAATTCAATTAATTCCACAATCTTCGTTATCAAACCTTTCATGTCCTTCCTTGCCTCATCGTTTGAATTTGCTCGACGATTATATGTCTGTGCAAATTCACCTTGCACGAAATCAAGCAGGGTATTGGCATTTTTCACCACACCTTCGAGACAACGCAATTTCTCGCCGTCATCATTGTCCAGACCTAATTCATGATCACAATCTGCTACAATTAAATCGATTTCATTATTTTGTTCTAGGTCATCGTGACTTATTGCGAAATTGATATATTTATCATCAACAGTATTTGACTCGGAGGATGGTGAGGTGATGCCGATACCTCCTTCATCGGTAGAGAGATCAGAGTCGGACGTTAAATTTACCTTTGCGAGTGACGGGGACAAATCCTCTTTAAATTCTGTATTTGCAGAGTCTGGTCGCCGGCCTCGAGGTCTTTTTGATATGGGAGACTTGGCAGATTCATCCATATTTGTTTCCTTGTTATTATTCATTATTACTTGATTGGTTTTCAGTATTATCGGGGCCGATGAGATGGAGGTATGGAGGCGGCGTGTGTTTTCGTTATTGTCAACCTCCTGCTCACGTTGTATTTTACGGCAGACCGAGCAATACTAGCCACTCGGGGAATGGCGGTTGATTTATTTATCTTTATCTCGCTGTTGTTGTTGGGAGGCAAGTAAAAAATGGATTTAAGGGGGGCGTTTGGGGGGCTACCAAGACATTTTTTCTTGATTAGAGAAAATGTGCGTTTGCCCCCTCATTATTGCACCCTTTGCCCCCTCAACTATCATCCAAAAATCAACCAAACATAATATCCTCGGAGCAATTTTTAGCCACATCTTCCAAGACTTTGTACACCAATACTAGGCCGATTCTCTCGGTTAAAAGACCAAAATTATTCCATTCAGTTAGTTTGGAGTACATATGCAACATGGGTCTATGATATTCCAACCATTAACCGAGATATTAGGGGTGTCAAATCGATTGCATTTTGCATTGGGTGTAGTAATTCCTATGTAGTTTGGAATACATAGACTTCAACCCTTCATAAAATTGGACAATGGTGACCATCATGGACCTTTATCGACAATATAATTCATAATAATAATAATAATAATGAACAGCGGCCTTTCTATTGATGTTTTGATGGCGCTGCCATTGTTTCCAGCATCGAAATAAGTAACAGAGTACATACTTAATATTATTGATAATCAACGTATGATAAATAATAAAATCCAGAGAAAACCCAGTCTCTTTATTAATAATGCTATTAGGATTATGGATATAATAATGATATTCAGCGGCGGCCGTTCTATTGATGTTATGAGGTGCTGCTGCCCTAACCATAATAATAATTAATTACTTCCCCCCTCTCCCCCCCCCCCCCCACACACACACACTGTGGAATGCCCTCTATCTCTTTAATGATTCCAAATCGATAAGATTAATCGAAGGACTTGGCATTTGGCGATTGCCGATTGTGATGTAGAAGCTAAGAGCATTTCTTTGCACATCTTGAGAGTGAGGTAGCGACTGGTGAATGAGCCGGCTGTCGAAGATAATTAAATTTTTTTTCAGGTCGATAGTTGCAGGGCCACATTTATCTAAATGATCGCGTTTAAAGTTCTTGGGGTAATGCGATGTCCTTCCACTTTCTAGAAGATGGGAGTTCTGCCACAAGTGAATGGAACCATAGCCGGGCTCTGATGTTTTCCCGAGTAAAATGATAACGGTCAAGTACCCCGACGATTTGTATGGGACATCCCGGTGTATGATACCGGAGCTCCTCACCCTCTGATTGCGAAGTGGTGGAGCCACAATCCATTCTTCGTTACTAAATTTCATCAAGCCTGTGATGCCCACTTTGCCCAACTCCGCTTTGACGGCGGCATGAATGACACGCATCAACTCCTTTGAAGCAAACGTTTCGTTATTTTTTATTAGATGTCGAATGCCGCGAAATTGAGGGGGAAGCAGTGGGGTTTGCAACTTGTTTGTAATGCTGTCGGATATGGTTGTTTGGAAGAATAAACCATCGACATTGAGCTTCATCTTGGAGTTGCGTTGTCTGTAGTAATGCGGGCGGCGCCAAGGATGCCACCGAGTTGGCCGGGTTACCATACTATTCTTCTTGTGTGAATATATGTGGCGGAGGGTTAGGTAGGCAACGTGTAGAAGACAGAGTGGGGTGGTAGGGGTAAGAGTCGGTTGCGAGATTTGCTGCTGTGTTGGCAATGCAGTAGGTGGGGAAGTGGGGCAAGTAGCTAGGATAACTACGTACTTTTACACAGTAACCAAGGTGGTTTTTTGGGCTCCTCCATTGGGCACTGGTGCCCATAAATTCACCCCTACTAAGGGTAGGAATTGATACAAAGGAGCCCAAAAATTCACTTCTCCTCAAAAACCTTAGGATCTGATAGGGGTTCCTTTGTGGTAGGAGTGTTGTAATTGGTAGTGTTTTCCCCTGCACCGTTTGCTCCTTTTGTTGCCTGTGGCAGCTCATCCGTTCCCTGTTGTTGTTGCATGCCGCTCTGCTCCATTTTTTTTTGGAATTATTTATGATGACGGCAGCAGCAGCGGAGAAGGGGGGGGAGATGTTATTATTTTTACCTAGCGGGGTGGCAGTGAGGTACAGTTTTGGGTGTTTGGGGTGGGTTAATTATTGGTGACGACAGCGGCGGAGGCGGGGTGTTGGCAGCGACAACAGCAGTATTATTTATATTATTATTTTTTATGTGTGAAGCAATAGCTGTGGCGGGGGTTTTGGGGATGGTTGGAAATACTTTGTGGTATGTTGCAGGCTGTGAGATTGGCGGGGGTAGAGGCTGTGTACGGTGGTGGGTCTCGAGGTGGGGAAATTAATACAAAAAAAGAATACTGGTTCCTATGTAGCTACATCTGTAGAAAGAGTTCTCCAATGCTGGTTCTTATGTAGCTACATCTGTAGAAAGAGTTTTTCCGATCCCTCTATAATAGACAACTTTGGTGAAACCAATACGGTACTACCTTTCTTCGGTCAGTACAGCAGAAGTTGTTGTTTTTGTCTTTACTGAGAACCAATCCCTCTATAATAGACGACTTTGTACTCATGTTGTGTCGACCCAACTAACCCAACTACAAAGAATTCAGACAAGTATATAGTTTCCCGGCATGCTTAGCTTACAATCTTACATCCTCCACTCTCCATCCTCAACGTATCAACCATGAGCGACAGCAATAACAGCGGGCATTCAGCCAAATTGCTGTTAGATGAATTATATTCCTATTGTCGATCTGACTTGCTCTCAGAGGAAGGTCTAAGTGAAATTATTGAGCAACACGAATTATTATTGGCACCGAATAATATTTGACACTGTTAGAAAAGCTCTATTAAATGTGCAATAAAAAGGATGGAAATAATAATAATAGTAATAAAAATAATAAAAATAATAATAATAATGAACGGCAGCCTTTCTATTGATGTGAGGCGCCGCTCTATTAAATGTGCAATAAATAGGATGAAAAAAATTATAATAATAATAATAATAATAATGAACGGCGGCCTTTCTATTGATGTTATGATGGCGCAGCCGTTGTTTCCAGCATCGAAATAAATAACAGAGTGCATAGTTTATATTATTAATAATCAACATAAGAGAAATATAAAATCCTGTTATGCCATCGTTCTCGGCGAATATTTGGAGTTAGAAGGTGCCCAGTGGCTCTATTTGAAGCTCTTTCAAAGTACTATCGATTCGACAACAAAGGGCGGTCGCATCTATAATGTGGAAGGAGCGGCAGGCGTCGGAGTGATTAATGTTGTTATTTTTTTTGCTCCTCTAATATTACATCCTGTTATGCCATCGTTCTCGGCGAATATTTGGAGTTAGAAGGTGCCCAGTGGCTCTATTTGAAGCTCTTTTGAAGTACTATCGATTCGGCAATAAAGGGCGGTCGCATCTTTGTTTCATATGGAGCGTCAGAGCGACGGAAGTGGATGTGAGGGAGGGGGGAGGAAAATAATGAAATAATGATGTAACTAATTATAGGATATGTCAACGAATGTGATAGCTGTGATAAAAGTAGTTGGCGGCAGCATTAATAATGATATAAGGAAGGGTGCCGCCATGGTTTTTGGTGGATCAAATATTAGTTGCCATTGTAGTGTGGGTAGAGGAAGGTAGGAGGCCTTCTGGGCACCATCTTGAGTGTTGTGTTTTGTTGTGCGGTTGATGGTGTGGGTATAATCAGTTGGGGGTGCAGTGGGTAGGTGGTTTGTGTAGTAGCTAGAATTACATATGTACTTTTTTTTGAAGTCCTAAGCATCTGTAAAATCCGCGTAAGTTACAGCTCCCCAATCGACCTGTGGGTGTAGCATTTTGGGTGTAGCCGCCTATACATAGATAGGAATTCCCTACAAACACACCCAAACGGCCACTGGGCCTCAAAAACCTTAGGGCAATAAAAGTGGCAATCGCAACAATCAATCTAATCGAACTCCTACCAACGGAAGGGCCACTAGATTTTGCCAACGCTGCAAAGACTATGGAGGTAACCCGGACACTCATAATACGGATGACTGCCGCAAGTTCAACTCAGACGGTACTCGGAAGTCTGGCGGTTCTCGCCCTACTTCAAAGACCCTCCATAACATTTCCGACGACACTCTTCGCGAGCTCGCCTTGCGTATTCGCGAAGCAGATAAAGACTTGGATTCCCGAAGCAATCATCGCCATGAGCGTGATCGCGATCGTAGCAGCCGCGGAAGACATCGGTCTTCTCGCCGTGACCGTAGCTACAGCCGCAGCCGTAGCCGTAGCAGGTCCCNGCAGCCGCGGAAGACATCGGTCTTCTCGCCGTGACCGTAGCTACAGCCGCAGCCGTAGCCGTAGCAGGTCCCCATACTGAGATGATGGGCCGAACACCACCACAGATAAAGAGGATGTGACCGAAACTGAATCCTTCTATAATGAAGATGATAAACCTAGAAAAAGATTTAAAGAAATTCATACCTGTGTGCCGATAAACGGTGTTAATAGTAATATTGATTGGAGCGGCAAATCGCATCTCCATGCAACCATCAAAGCAAAAATTAGAAAAGGAATTGGACACAAAACCATCATTATTGGGGTGCCCATTTTCAAAAGAGGCTATAGAAGGACTCGCCCACTGCGTATTCTGTTGGACTCAGGAAGTGACGGTGACATCGCGTTCCTCACTCGCTCTGATTTCCTCAAATATGAAGCGGGAAAACGGAACTATCCATGCACGTGGACTACCTCAAACGGTAAATTCCATACTAATGATGTTGCGAAAATGGATCTATTGTTCCCAGAGTTCTCTCAGAGTAAAATCTTCAGCTGTTCTGCGGACGTGAAGATTGTCTCTGTAAACGATGAACCCACTTATGATCTCATCATAGGAATTGAGACGTTGGGCCGTTGGCAAGCGTTGCTTGATTTTTCAGAAAGAGTTATTACTCTGGATGGTCTGCAATGCCCAATGAAGTCAGACGACGAGCTTATGGATAAAAACATGCTGTACAATACCTATCGTGAGGCAACAGAGCCAACCTCCACAAAGGAAGAAACAGCGCGTGTTACTAAAATCCTTGATGCCAAGTATGAAAAGGCGGATCTGCCAAAAGTAGTTCAAGAAAACTGCGCCCATTTAACCAGCGACCAAAAAAATGCCTTGCTGAGACTCCTTCTTAAACATGAGGATATGTTTCAGGGTACGCTAGGTGAATGGAAAGGTGAATATGTGCACTTCGAGCTTAAGCCCGGAGCCAAGCCCTTTCGAGGACGACCCTTCCAGGTCCCTCGAATTCACCGCGATACTATCAAAAAGGAAATTAAACGCTTATGTGACCTCGGGGTCCTCGAAGTAATAGAGGAATCTGAATGGGGCTCACCATCCTTCATTATTCCGAAGAAGCAGGGAACTGTACGGTTCCTTACGGACTTTCGAGAACTTAATAAACGCATCTTGCGCAAACCTTATCCGTTGCCAAAGATCAGCGAAACATTACAGAACATCGAGGGTTTTCAATGGGCTACTGCCATTGATCTCAACATGGGCTACTACCATTTGCGCCTAGATCCCGCAACGTCTGATATTTGTACGATTGTATTCCCTTGGGGCATCTACAGATACAAGCGTCTGCCTATGGGAGTTGCATGTAGTCCTGATATCTTTCAAGCGAAAATGAATGGATTGTTTGCTGACCTTGAATGGGTTTTAGCTTACATCGACGACTTATTAGTCCTCACCACTGATTCCTTTGAGGACCATCTGGAGAAACTTGATACAGTTCTCCAAAGGCTACGCGACGCCGGGTTACAAGTTAACGCCGCTAAATCCAACTTCGCCGCGAAGGAGATTGAGTATCTCGGATATACTCTCTCCCGTGAGGGGATCTCTCCTCAGAAAAGCAAAGTCGCTGCTATCCTTGCTCTTGAACCTCCGACTAACGTCAAGCAATTGCGACGTGTGCTCGGTATTGTCCAGTACTACCGTGACCTTTGGGCCCGCCGTACTGACCTTCTTGCGCCATTAACCGACTTAGTGGCTGAGTGTGGGACTACCAAACTCGACAAAAAAAGAAAAAAGGATGGGACCCCCAGGAAAGCGCCTAAACCATGGCACTGGGATCCTATTCATCAAGAAGCGTTCAACGAGATCAAGAAGATAATTGCGAGAGATGTCATCCTCGCTTATCCATCATATGATGAAGACGAGCCTTTCATTATTTATACTGATGCATCCAGTCGGCAGCTGGGGGCCGTTATTACGCAAAAGAATCGCCCTCTTGCATTCTTTAGCAGAAAACTTACTCAAGCCCAACAAAAATATTCTGTCACGGATCAGGAGCTTCTATCCATCGTTGAAACTCTGAAAGAGTTTAAAGGGATGCTCCTTGGGCAACGAATCATTGTATACACCGATCACGTAAATCTCACGCGAGACAACATCGGGCAAAGCTCGGACCGAACCATGCGTTGGTATCTCCTTCTACAGGAATACAACGTTGACATCCGGTACGTGAAAGGGGTAGACAATACAGTCGCAGATGCTCTATCGCGCCTCGACTATACGCCCAAACTTAACCCACATGCTGATGATGAAGTGGATGAGAATGGTTCTTGGCGTCACAATGATCGTCACGAACGGTGGAATTTTATGATGACCCTATGGAGTCATTATGACCCGTCGGCTGACGTTGAGCCTGAAAGGCCTAACGTCGCCGAAATTCCTCCATCATCGACCACGTACGCAGAAATGCGACAGGTTATGACACACCTATTTTCTCAAACAGAAGATACGGAAGACTCTGTGTATCCCGTCACGATCAATGAGATCGCGGAAGCTCAACGACAAGACGACAAATGGAAGAAACACTTACAACGGCCTGATACTCGGGCTGGCTTCTCGGTGGTCATCTTCGATGATACACCCGTCCTTGTCAAGGAAGATGATCGTCGCCAACGCCTGGTCATCCCAGATTGTCTGCAGGAGAAGATCCTCTATTGGTACCACCACTACTTGCAGCATCCGGGCAAAGACCGCATGGAAGAAACGATATCTGCTACTATGTATTGGCACGGCATGCGTGCTCAGATACGGAGAATGGTCCAAACTTGTCAGAGATGTCAAAAGGGGAAAATCCGCAAACGGAAATATGGCCATCTTCCTCCAAAAGAAGCAGTAACACGACCTTGGCATACTGTCTGCGTGGATCTTGTTGGTCCGTTCGAATTGACGGACTCCAAAGGCACTACCATGGAAGTCATGTTACTCACTATAATCGATCCTGCTACCGGCTGGGTAGAGATCGCCGAGCTCCCAACCAAAATCGTTGAATTATACAACAAGAAAGATGATACATGGAGTAAGACAGAGATCCTCGACAAGAGCTCTGCTACGATATCCCGTCTCTTTAATAAACACTGGTTAAGTCGTTATCCACGCCCGAGATATGTGACGTGTGATAATGGGGGCGAGTTCAAACTCCACCTCAGGGAATTATGCAAACAATATTCCATCGGTAGAAAGCCGACTTCCAGTAGGAATCCTCAAGCAAACGCTATTATTGAGCGTATGCACGGTGTTCTCAACAGCATGTTGCGCACTTCGGGTCTAAATGCACTCGACGAGGTTTCAGCTGACTGTATTGACGACTGGGTAGCCAACGCGGCATGGGCAATACGAGCAACCTATCACACTGTACTTAAGTCGACCCCTGGCGCTGCTGTTTTCGGTCGGGACATGTTATTTGACATTCCCTTTATCGCAGACTGGGATGAAATCGGCCGTCGACGACAAAAACAGGTGGACAGAGATAACGTCAGAGAAAATAATAGACGACTTCCGTTTGACTACAAAATTGGTCACAAGTGTCTCATCGTTAAAAACATTAATGGTGAGCGGCTCCCGAAAGCCGATGATCGTAACCAGGGTCCTTATGTGATTACTGAGGTCTACACGAATGGAACTGTCCGGATTCAAAAGGGTGCTATCAGCGAACGCATAAATATTAGAAGACTTACTCCCTACTTCGAAGCGGAAGTAGCTGCTACGACAGATGATTAAAAATCATGGGGGCGTGTACAGAACTAAACTTAGACAATGGTAATAGAGAGTGATACCGGCCAAGTGTACATGCACATCAGAACGATGTTAAGTAAAGACTTTCACCTAAGATCTTACCGACGGAGCACCCTAGCGGTTCTCCTAGCGGCACTCCACAGCGGGGGTATTTTTTTCCCATAGAGGTTTTTCTTCGCTGAGTCAACCCTCCAATCCAGACAGTTGGGGGCGAGTGTCGTAGGCATTGGCTATCTTAGCCTATCCAATGCCGCACTACGTCACATTCGACTAGACCGGTTCGCATCTTCCGCCAATGGCTCGCCATTGACGTCTGTCCGTGGTTCTATCCCTTACCGCTCTACTATTCATTGATAGCCACACATGTGATCGCTCACGTGGAACAGCCACGTCATCACTAGTCCGAGAGGCCGCTAGCCTCTCGGCCATGCAGCATACATAGATCTCACAACTTTCCTTTAATCTAAATGAATGTTTGTCTTTACAATCACTGCTTAGTTGCTTGTGACAGTGGTGGTGGCGGCCAGCCCAAATCAAATAGGCCCTCATCACGATCATGATGCCTAAGAGGTTGTAATGTCATTTGTTGGTAAGTTAACATTGGCTGTGGTCACAGTTTCTAGCGCAGTAAGCCCAAATCTCTAGGAGCTATTTTGCTAGGTGAACAACATTTCAGATACTATGTACCCCTTCTAGCCCCCCAGAGAATCCATTGCCAAGCTCCACATACTTCGGATCTTTGTGTGCATGGAAGCAAGTAGGGTTCATTAAATGAGTCTTCACCCCTGACAATAGTTGAGCAACAGCAACAGTTCCTTCATTTATCTCATTTTGTAAAAAGTGTGCAAAAGTGCACATCCATGGTCTATGGAGTTAGTATGAATTCCAAGAGGCATGAAGAGTAGATAAAGAAAGTACCTCTCTCTCTAGAGAGAGAGGAGCCTCAGGCCCCCCCCATTTCTACTTATGAGGAACGAAGTGGGAAATGGCATCCGATAGCTAAGGCCAGGATACAAATGCCAAAATATCGAAGGGTACTTACTTAATAAGAAGTCTAAGTACCATACTTACTTATGGTATCCTTCCTTGGGGAGAGCGAGAAGAAGGAGAGCGGAGCAGAATAATGGTTGTTCAGTATCTTCCTTTTTTGCGGGAGCGGTGGAATCGATCAGCTTGAATCGCCAGCCGTTTTTTTCTCTCTGGAGCACCGTGTGACACTCGATTTCGCATTTTATTGTCTTAAGGACAGTCACAACACTCTTCATCAATAAAATACCTGTTATGAACCGTTGGCATGTTCTCTGCAAAATTCAAAACTATAGGCCTTGAGTAAGAAACCTCTTTTCAGGAGAATTCCCAAACCGTGAAATAAAGGCCTTCACAAAAAGACGTGCGTCAGCTTTTGCTCCCAACTTAGGAATTAGTATCTGAAATGAAACCGTGTCGCCCCTCACACGTAAGTAAAGAACGTTGAAACATATGGCCTCCGATGTAGTCTTTCACCACGTACGCTACATTTGCCCGCAGCTGATTTTTTCCGCTCCATTGTTATCGGCGTTTGAGCGAGGAGCCTCTCGACCACCTGCTTTTGCTCTCACTCTTTCGTTTGACAAAAGCATAAAAGATCGACCACCATACCACGGCTGTCTATCGGAAGAGCAACCCCTTCATCACGATTACTGCCTGTTATCGTGGTGACACAAGTTGTGTTTGCGCGTTGCCGCTCTACACTGTTGATTTGACACTCATCACGAAAAAATAGCATGAGTCCTCAGTTTAGAGCCACCACAAAAAACACAACTACTTTTGCCAACGGCGATGGCAAACCGTGCAACCCTTGCTCGGTTGCCTCGTCTGTCGCTGAGCTAGCGAAAGCGGCCGACATGTCGTTCGCCCTCCACAAAATTGAGAGCGACAGCAGTGCGGATTGGACTCCTCTTAATCCTCTCCTCGCCCAAGATTCAAGTTACTCGCAGGCCTTCTGCAGGAAGCGGTCCAGCAGCCAAATTTCATCGCAAGACCTCGAACAACCCTTTCTTTCGTCATATGGATCTGCCTTCCTCTCCGGAATATTTGCCGATATCGCCCAGGCATCGGATGAGACACCAGGCGCATCTACCTCCAACCCCGACGAACCGCACAACAAAAAGAGCCGAACCATGCCATCAGCCTTGACTTTAGGTAGACCATCGAAGTCGTTCAAGGCGTTGGCCGGTCTTACCGAAGGAGCAGACAGTGAAGCACCACTAGTGGAAACACCATTAGTGCCACCATTTGTAGTGTCACCCCGGTCTAATCAGTCTACCGCAAACATCCATCACTTTAAAGACCAAGTCCGAGAGCTACAGGGCATGGCCTTCCCATCACTCCCACTCATCCCCATCACTATATCTTCATCCTCATTTTCCTCGTCGAACTTGACTGCTCCTTCCCTCTCCCGGGATGTGAGTCAAGCTTCATTTGCCTTTGATATGGACCAAGATTCTCCAGAATCAGATTTCGGATGGTTTGTCTCTACAGACGACGACGCTGAATCCGCCCTTATCAAAGAGCGAGCCATGTCTGTGTCAACTGTGCCCGCCTTCGACGACCTTGCCTTTAAGGCCAGGACTGTTGCCGGGGCAGTGGAGGGAACCCCCCAAGATTCGGAGGTACAACAAGCACTTGCTGCCGATACAATCGATGATGTGCTTGGTGACTTCTTCTAGCCGCCACAGCTGAGGGGGATGATAAAAAATACACAGGAGGGGAGAATTCCACACTGTATCATCCTCATCGAAAATTACAAGTATCAACAGAAAAATTCATTCTCCGAAACATCAGGCCCAAACTTAACCTGCACACTGCTAAAAGACCAGTCGAAAGACAAGTTTTCCAGCTACTACAAAGGCTCTTCTTAAGTCATTAGCTAAATCTTAATGGAATACTTTGACTGCTACACACTTTTAATATCTGGTTACCTCTACTCTTGATAGTACAATCCACGCATCAGTATTGTTTACCTTTTTCTACGTAGGATACACATCATCAAGCTATTTTTTGTCAACCCCCCCCTCCTAGGACAAGAAGACGTTGTCTTTGCTGCTTTACTTATCCTGGTTTATCATGATAACTCATAACTCGATTTGCTTCATCTGGGACCAGATCGGACCGGACCCCTCTAGAGTAATTACATAAAATACATCTCAGCTAAATAAAATAAAAAAATAATAGCTCTCGTCAGGGCAGGCCACCTCTCTTTAGCAAGTGAGAGATGAGAGCAGTCAGCTGCCAGCTGCTGCGCATCAAATCGAACATTTTTTATGATACCTTATGGAACAATGCCGCGAGATGAAGTGAAACGGACATAAGAATATCTTTATTACCACCAGAAGCCGCCGCCTTACTGAACGAGGCGGGGAGTGCAATGATAACAGAAGGTGGAGGAGGATTTCGATCACAGAATCAGGAGAGGAGAGGAGCGGCCGACATGAATAACTTTTTGATACACATGCTTTTTACATTGTCACACATCTTCACTTTTTGGTTATCGTCATTAGTACCATGCTCATCTGCTTTCACCTCACCGATAGAACCAACAAGAGTTTTCTCACCCTCAAAGGTATCAGCATATGGGCCGCGACATCACTTTAAATTTGCAACGGTACCGAGTGATAGCAGCAGTTCGGACAGCAATGACAATGAACGCACCGGAGACGATGAGATGCTGTCAGCGCAAGATCTTCGAAGTTTCGTGACACAAAGATGCATCCAATCCTTCATGTTTCTTCTTGCATCCACGCGAGATTTGCACACTGTATCGTGGCTTGATAATTTTACCAAGCCAATTACAATCAACATGTATGATTGGGACACTGATGACGATACAAAACCAGTGAGTATCTAATTTGTCGATGCAATTCTTAAGTAGCCCGCTGAAACAAACCGACGATTCTTATTCTAACTGTTCTTTACTTTCAGGGGGCCGAAGATACTTTCCGTGAAAATGATAAAAGGTCAGTCGCCTGCGCTCACTATCCCGTTTTTTCATTTTTCAACACATCTCTCATACTCTTCCTTTAACACTACACTAACCTCTTTTCGTAGACTCGGAAGCAAACTGCTCAACTACCATGGGCTCTCAGCATTGAACACAACCATGTTCCCAACATGGGACTCTTTTTTCACACAGCTGCTTGAGCAACCTGACACAGTGCTGATGATTTCGACTCCAAAAGATGTAGGAAGGAGGCATTACTCAGAGATAGACATAGACATTGAACCGGCAAGGCTTTGTACACGAATTTTGAGTGTCAGAGAGCAGATTGCGAGGGAATTAACGGGGGATTTGAAAGCTATAGCAAAAATGGGGGAGCAGATATTTGCTTCGTACTTACACAATAGAAAGAATAGGAAAGATACCAAACAATCTGCCGGGTCGGGTAACAAAGATGAAGAGTCAACATTGTTCGCATTTGATCGCCCATCGACTTTTTACGTTACTTTTGACCCAAGTGATGACGATGCTTTTGCACCGTCCCCTCTGAGAAAAGGTAACTTTGACTTGTTGTACAACTTAATAACTCAACAAGCTGTTGTTCAGCTTTTAAAAGATGGGGTTGTGATGGGGGAAGACGAAGCCCAAAATAAAGTTTGCTCAGCTTTCCTGGAGCAATACTACAAAGATCGTCTCGAGACGCATTTTATTGGCTCACAATGGTATGGGAAAGGAGATGACTTTATCGAAGGTTTGATGTTATCGTCTCCACTTATCATCACCAGAAGCGAAAAGGAACAGCAAGATGAAGATTCCAAGGCAATCGGCGCTCAGACACTGGAGATTGAACCTCTGCGTATTGCCGAGCAAATACTCCTCAAACGCGACAAGCTAGCACTCGACTGGATGGCAATAATGCAAGATGTGCCCTCTGATCATACGGAAATCCGAAAAGCACAATTGAACCGCCTGACTGGAAAAACCGAGGCAGATCCAGTGAAGATAGTTTTAGATGAGTGGCAGTGAGCGGAATAGGAGCAGGAAAATTGTCGTTTGCATTGTAAGAATGGAAATTATGACAATATTAGACAACTTGTTACGTTTTCCTCTGTTTTTTCAACGCAGATCCCTCCTTTGTCACGTTTGTCGAAGAACCGGCAAGTCGAGAACGAGAAATTCGAGACGCAAGAGCACTCAATTGCTGCTGTGAGAGTTTTCTCTTCAAAGCACTTGCCACTCCTACTGCATGTTGTTGCATTACTTTTTGCAACGGAACATTCAACAAACCAGGATCCTGATGCGGTATATCGCCGGATGCCATCAAACTCAAAAAATCTTCAACGCTACCTCCATTCGAAAGACCATCCTTCACACGCAGCTTAGAAAACCCCGTGACAGATTCAGCACGATCGATGAATTTTTCTTTGACAAAACATATCAATATCAGTAATAGTAGCGAGAAAGAAAAACGCAGTTTTCACACAAGTGCACATACCTGGATCAAATAAATTATGCGAGATAGAGTTTTCATCATGCAGCTCATGCAGATCAGTTTGAATGCTTTGCAATAAGTTACCCAGAGCAACATGTGAGTCCTCCCCTGACTTCAGTAAATTGCCTCTTGATAGCGACTGCAACAAACCACCTAAAGCGGCATGCGAATCATTTCCTGATTTCAGCAGATTGCCACTTGATAATGACTGGATAAATGTCTCCATCTGAGCCGAGCTCTTCGACTCAGTAAGCAAGGACACTAAATTGGACGACGACGCCAGCTCAACAAGATTTTCAACTGATTGCAAATCCATAGACATGAGAACGTTGAAGCTTCCCCGCAGTGCAGATTGCGATATTTTCCGCCCCTCAACTTTTGCTTCTTCTGAGCCATCACCGTTCACAATATCCTCCACAAACTTAGCAGCTACAACGAAGACATTGTCACCAAAGAAATAAAACATGCATTCAGAAAGCCATCAAGGGGATATATACAACATCTCCAACACAAACTTGAACTCACCTGAAGCTGTCCTCGCCAATTGTTCCAAAGCAGACTCGGTTCGAAAAATGGCTTCACTTGAAGCTGTCCGCGAAAGCTGTTGAAGAGGAGGAACCGCCGCACTGATAGCTTCTGGCTTTTTGACCTCATCAGAAGCCTGTGCAGCAGCAGCAGCAGCAGCAGCAGCTGCTGCTGCTGCAGCCAACTTCGCTTTCCTCTCAGCAGCTGCCTTCGCCTTGGCTTCCAACCTTTCAGCAAACTTTCCCGTTGGCCTGTATTTTGATGGAGGTCTTAACCAAGGTGGTGTGGGAGGTGCATCTAATTCTAAATCGTCCACCCCTCTCGACATCAGATTGGGAGGTAGCGGGCCCAGAACTCCATTTGGTCCAATCGCAGCCGAAACCCCCGGAGCCTTGACCCGGTTTGTTTGGGCAACGCGATCTAAAAAACGTCTCTCTAGCTCACACAGTTCCAACTTGGTCTGCTGCATTTGATCTGTTGTAATGCGGTTGATTTCTGCTACCCTCCTTCGAAAGACCTGTTTCCCGATACAGTTGTTCCCCACAAACTTTTTAGATATACGCATTGGATCACAGTTCAATAATTTGGAGAGAAAATTTCGTAATGTAGTACCATCTGTCAATGGCAGTAAGCCATTTTTGAATTCACCAATGAGGCGATTGGCATATGCTTCCTCTTCCGTGGTCCATTTCCCTCTTCGTAATGGATGAGGGGCCTTTTTCTTGCTGGAACCACCACCTCCACTAGAATTACTTGTGATGGATATGTCACAAGAAGTAGTAATATCAGCCTCATATTGGGATGCAGAACTCTGCGCACCATCGGCAGGAGATGGTTTCACAAGAGCAGACGAGGAAAGAGCTGGGTTTGGAAAGACGGCACCATGTACCTTGCCCTGAAGTTTTGCTGTTTTCATTGCGGCTATAGCAGCTGTGGTGCTTGGTTGTTGAGCCGCTGGCCGTCCAATCGAGCCAGTTGTTCTTGCCGCTGGATTGGGCGGAGCCATACCAGGCCTTGTAATTGATGATGTCGGGGACGGGTGTGGCGCCAAATGAACTTGTTTGATCTCCTGCTTTGCAGATGTTGTTCGGGCTGGTGCCCCCGCCGCATGAAGGACTCCACCAACAGCAATTGACGTGCTTGTTGCAGAAGTAGCATTCAACGATCCCGTGGACGGCGCAGTTCTAACGACTGCAGGAGGTGGCGGCATGGAGCTAGCATCATCCGCTGCAAACGACACCTCGGCCTTTACCGCCGCTGATGGTATTTCCATCTGTGAAGAAGACAATGAAGCATCTCCACTCTGTGATGTGTCTGATTCTGCCAACGGTGCAATAATTGTTGTCGTGTCATCATTATTTGCTGCCAGAGAAGCCGCTGCACATTCCTGATCCAACTCTTCATCTTCAATTTTAATGTTCACACAGTCGTCCACACTGTCTCTATTTTCAGATGATCTTTGCCCCCCCCCTCTCGATACATCAGATGATGATGTCATGATGAATATTTCTTCTACCATACTATGCAATTACACAATAATAAACGACCAAGAGAGACGCAGCAAGCTTCTATTTTCATCACAGCACACAGCACTACAACAACTCTGTTGTTGTAACGTGCTCTGATTGATTTCGCTTTTGGACTAACTTAGAAGGATGCAACACGTCATCTTTTTGCTGCTTTTCGCATTACGTCTTTCGGGCTAGCCCCCTGCCCGAATAATCCTCGCAACGAAGGACGGACCGCCTCCTGTCCACTTCTTCGGCTTCGCTTCTCGCTGCTTTGCTTTTTATTGGGCTCGCTGATATCTTTTACCGCATTTTTTGCACTCGACTGCATGCACGAAGCAACCACAACTCATAACAAAATCTATTTGCCATCTATCATTGGTCCCACGCCGCCACCCCTTCACAGGAAACACAGCACCTCTTCTTTCATAATATACTATAAAAATATGCCTTCTAATTATAACGGTCGCGGAGGACCTAAAAAGTCAGACGGAAAAATAGCGGAAAAGGTAAGCGAAAAGCTGCAGCATTTTTTTTTGCGGTCGTGGCAGGTCGGCCCGGGAGTAGAATCTGGCATTTGGTAAAGTGATTGTTCATCGTGTTGTCTGCGACAATAGTAAACGATGGTATTGCGAAGAACGTAAATATGGACAATTTCTTGACAAATTTGAGTGTATCTCTGCAACCGCTGCTCACGTAATAGTGTATCCAAATCTTTTGTCGTCTTTACAGTTCCGTGGCGCTTGCCCCCCTCACAAAGTCAAGGATCTTGACGCCCTTGTAAAACAATGCAAGGGCGACGAAGAAAAAATCCAATCTAAGATTATGGAATGGTGGGATGAGCCACAAATTGTAGAACCTGAATGGGAAGCCGTTGATCGAAAGGCAACTAAGAAAACCACCGAAAAGAAGTCATCTGGTGGAGCACCCCGCACTGACAAGGGTGCAAAGACCAGTAGTGGAGGTGGAGGCGGAGGCGAAAAGAGGGGCGATAGATTCAATGGAGGCAGAGAGGGTGGGCGTGGCGTTAGAGACCGTGGAGAAGGACGGGGAGGGCGAACAGGTGGTCGGATTGGTGATAAACGCGGAGGAGACAAAACCGCTGTTCAGCAGAAAAAGCCAGCAGCACAAGTTCCAGCAGTTGCAGCAACGCCAGTTCCAAAGCAAGAGTCTGTTGCAGTTGACGTACCCACTCCAGTAACAGCTGCTCCTGCTCCAAAGGGAGCATGGGGAGCAACATCATTTGCCAATATCGCTGCTGCTCCAGCTCCCAAGAGAGCTGCTCATCAGCCAGTGCCTCTTTCTGAACCACAACATCCAGAAGTGTCAGCAGTTGCACTTGAACAGGAACAAGTTACAGTGGATCTTTCTCCAGAACCTGTTAATATGCTCTCACCTGAGGATCCAACTCCATCGGGACTGCCTACACCATCAGCGTTGGCTCCGGCTGCAAGCACATCTGGCAATGTCTGGGGAGCTAAAGGAGGGGCACATTTGATTGCAGCAGCGAAAGCAAAGCCTATTCCCACACAAGCACCTACAATTGTTGAGCCAGAGGAACCAGCCCTTGTCATTGTCGAAGTAGATGAGCCTATTGCGGAGCCCGAACCAGAGCAAGATTTAATTCAAGAAAGCTCATTCGGAGTATCATTAGACAGCGTGCTCCCAGCTTCAGTCAATGGTGCCAATATTAATGCGTCCGGCTGGGAGCCAATTCTCGATGCACCTGAGTCAACAAAAACCTCTGTGGATATTTCACATGCACCGTCTCTGCCCAAGCCAGAGCCAGTGCCACTTTCTCAGCCTACAGCTCCTGCAGCACCTGCTGGAGTTAAGCCAAGTAATGTTCTCAACATGGGTCATTGGGAGACTGGAGATGACAATGACGGCGAATTGGACTTTGGATTTGGATCATTTGCCCCAGAGAATGACGATTCTGTTGTTGAGACTAAGACTTCTCAAGTTCACGCTGAGACTGCTGCTGCTCCTGCACCTCAGCCCTCTCCCGCTCGCCCCCCTCCAGGGTTATCTATGCCGGGTATGCCCGCTGGGGCGACTTTTGTTCATGAGCTTGAGACGAAGTTGGAAAGCACCACTCTTGCCCAAAAGACGGAAGATAAATCTGCCTCAGAGACAAAAACTACCCAATCCCAACCTCAGTCTTTCAACAATGATTTGGCCAGTCATATGAATTCCGGCATGCCCCAATACGGTGGAATGGGCATGTACGGAATGCCCCCTGGTGTTGCTCTTGGTAACATGCCTCAGTTTCAAAATGCGCCAAATCTTGTTGGCGCTATGAATCAACAGCAACCAAAAACTGAATCAGCCAACCAGGGACCTTACGGCATGATGCAAAGCACTCCAAGCGTTGCCAATAACGCCGGCGGAGCTTCTGCCAATGACAGCAACAACACTAGTACAAATAACAATGCAGCCATGCCCCCAGGAATGCCTGGCATGCAATATCCGAATCCCGCGTTTATGTATGGCCAATACAACCCCTATGGCATGCAATATGGATACGGCCAGCAATTCGGCCAATTCGGTGGCTACAGCCAAGTTATGGGCCAAGGAGGAGGATATCCTTATGCTGCTCCTTCTCACCACGACGACCGCAATCGTGGTGGAAACATGAGGGATAACTACCAGAAGGGTGGTCGTGGCGGATATCGCGGAAACCGCAATACCAGCAGCCAATACGGAAACAGTCAATATGGAAACAATTATCAAGGAATGGGAGGTGGCTATGGAGCTGCCCCTGCCTACAACATGGGTTACGGACACGGAGGCGGCTATGGTCAACCTGGTGCACCATCGGGCATGGACCACTACGGCATGCAGCAGGGAGGATTCAACCACCAAAGCAGCGATCACAACAAAGGGAAGTCATCGGGACCAGATGGCAGCCAGCAGTTCCAACAACAATCCCACCTTCATCAACAACCTCTTGGATTGCAAGGCTCCACAAATGACTCCTCCAATACGGGAGGTTCTGGGTGGTCATCTGGACCTTCTGGAGGAGGACAGAACTGGGGAGGAAACTGGCAGCGAGACAATTAGATATGAGAGCCGTTTGGAACGCTATGCGATGAACTCTTTTCCTAAGTAATAAAGCTTGTAAGATTAGTAGAGAAAGAAAGGCATAATTATTGTACAGCTATTGTAGTTTAGCTCATGGTTATTAAACAAACAAACCATCCTCCGACACTTGGCCAAGTCCGTCCTCATGTTCAGCTTCATGAATGGTGTGGAACAAATCTATTTCCCCCGTACTGAGAGAGGACGAAAACAAATTTGGAACAGACACTGAATGCTTCATCTCTTTTTCCTTGGAGGCCTTATCCAAATCTGCTCCGTAACTTGCGGTCTTCGGACGTGCCAGACGTGATAGTAAACCACTACGTCTCGCGGGTGAGGCAAGATCCACAAGACCAGTATCTGTCGTTGAAGCAGTCTTTAACTTTGGAGCAACATCTAGCTTTGAAGTTGTCTTATAGTCTTCCAAAGAAGCTGCGGAAGATAGACGACGTGGAGTTTCCAATGCTTCCGCCGACTGCGTTGCAGACGACCTCCGACTCGATGCCTCCTCAGCTTGTGTTTGGTGGAGCTTACGTTGAAGCCGCAGGAGCTTGCGATCCTTCTTCTTAACCATCCTTTCACGTTTTGCTTCACGCCTTTCTTTTCGAAGAGATTCGTCTACTAAACTGTCTTGCCACTGTCGATACATTTCAGATCCAAGATAGCTTCGAGCGTCCCACTCAAGCACCCTTGACGAGGAATGAAAAAGTCGATCAGAAGGAGCGAATACACAAAAACGTTGTATATTTCTGAGCGTAACTCACCGTAATAGACGCCTGAAATGGAAGGCAACCTCTGACGGCCTCGCCTTAAGGGAAAAACCCAGAGCCGTAAACACGATCCATTCAGCAGCAAATAGCTCCTTCAGGGAGAGACTCCAGTCATGTGTGAAGAAAACAACCAAAGACTCAAATATTTTAGTCGATTTCTTACTTGGCTTCACAAATGATTCAATTATATTCTGTTTGTTGCTTGTTTCTCTTCCAGGAACTTCAAATGCAATCATGGAGTTGGATTCGTTTACTTTGGCAGCTAGAAGGAGAGATGCGGCAAACGAAAGCCTTCTGTTTGACTTGTCAACTGAAACAGAAAGTAGAGACAAGTGAGTTGCAATAACCAAGAGATGTCATGTTCATCAGGCAAACGCAACTAACCTCGACAATCTAAACAAAGTCTTTCAAAGTAAACACAAGCTAGTGCTAATGTAGAAATTTCAATCTTTGCTCTGATGCAAGCCATGAGAGCCTGTTGCTTCAAGCTTCTGATTTTGGAGAGAGTGAGGGATGGTGGCATACGTATCGTATTTCGATCTGTAATCGAGCCAGATCTCTGTCTTCCCAAGCTATCATCAACATCATTCTCATCCTCCCTTGTCGTTTCTGTTGGATCTATGAGCGTGTATACTCCATCAATTACTTTCGCTCCGATGCTGAGAGAATTGCAGTGTTTCCATCATGATGAGAAAACACATCATATCAAGAATTCGACACTATTCAGAAGACAACAGTACTCACTATTTGCGTTGCGACTTCGGCGGTTCCCAGCCATCGAACCTCTCACGAAATTTGTTGTTCAATTCTCTCTTTAACTCACTTGGCTTGACAAATTGAATTGTAGACGACACAATTGGGCCCACACTTTTATCTCCATACATCACGTGACGATGACGACCTGATACCCATTCTGGATCGTCTAAGAATCCACAAACATAATTACCTGATTCTTCAGAGGACGTTGACTCAGAGTCATCATCACTATCGTAAGAGTCATGACTCATTGGACTACCTAAGTGATTGCCCGAACTCGGAGATGTTTTGCACTTTCTATTCGTCTCTTCTGGCCTACTTCCTGCGAGCAATCTGTTGAACGCTCTATTGGGTTTTGTTACTTCATGCGGTAATAATGCTCGATAAGATATACCTCCTGTATGCACGAGACAATGAGTATGAGTATATCATATGCTCTTGTAAAATAATGTAAAGGTGATGAACTAAAATATACTCACTCCAATCTCTCTCTGGTAAAACAAACTGCGTGCCTCCACCACCTAACTCTTCTAACTTCTTCCTACGGCGCGCCGCCTCCTCCTTTTGCGGCTCATACTTTATTGTAGAAAATATTGCAACAGGATAGGACTTCTTGGCAGAAAAGAAGACACGTGCATCTAATAATGCATTCGAATAATTCTCATTCTCAGCACCTTCCGCAGAAACACCATGGCAAAGCTTTATTTCCCATTCACGAACAGCGGCTTGTCTAGCCGCAGTTTTAGGAGGGCGGCATCTAAATTCATTTGGTATTGAAACAGTAGGGGCATCTCTACCATCTAGACGCCGACCTGGAATCCCACCACCCCTTGTTGCAGCAGCAGCAGTTCTAGGAGCACCTCCTTTCGCGGTGACAATTTTTCCATGTTCGTCAGTCATCATGGCCAACGACGGCGTCTCTGTGGGTCGCTCCAACTCTTTTTCTTCCATCTCTGACTCTATCCTTTTTTGTATTTGCTGATTCGCAGCGGAGAAAAAGCGCTTATCTTTGAGAATCAACTTGTCCCACCACCTCCCCCCCGCAGCGTGATTTCTGTGATCTGCGCTACTCAGAGGCAAAGGAGTGAAAGCAGATGCTGTCCCAGTCGTTGCAGTATTGGTATCGCTGTCAACATATGAACTCCCAGTGATATCGAAACTGCTCAAGTGTCTGATGTTCTCCTCATCGCCGTATTGGCTCTCAAACTGGCTGGCGGAAGAGATTAGAACATCTTTCGCAGAAGCAGAGATATCCCCACCCTTCTTAGCGTGCTTACGCTGCCAGCGCTCTCCACTCAAACCTGCGCGGACTATTTCCCTTTCAGCCTTCAAGGGGATGTTCATTAGGAAGTCCAATGCTGCAATTTCTCGTGTTGCCCAGAGGAATGAATCTGTTGCATGGTGGTTGTTGATTGTAGCATTCTTCTCCACTGCCGCGTTTTCGTTGTTCCCCACATCATGTGCACCAGCAGCGGCAGAATCACTCGTGTTGGGAATGCGGTATGTTCTTGCACGAGAAGTGGGCTTTATGGCCGACGGAATAGGCAGACTCGCTGGTGTTGGAAGAGGAGCAACTACCACTCTTTCTTGATTGCCGCTTGTCTGATCGAACTTTGCCAATTGATTCATGTCCAATCGATTATATTTAATGTCATCAGTGAAGAACTAGTTCGAGCTAGCCTATCTAATGTGCCTGCAGCTGCCGGAGGAGACCTCAGAGTGTCTCTCACAATATATATCTCTCAGTCAAAAGATTATTCCATGGTTTCAATTTTTCATGCCATCGCGTCGATGGTATGTATTTTTTCTTGTCCTTTGACCTTGCTTTGACCGCTTGTTTTGCAGGTATCTAAGATCTCCTTACTGTTACTTAGACCTCGGAGAGTGTCGAAAAAATAAAGAAGTACAGTTAAAACTGCATAATGCAACTAAAACTGCATCTGCATAAATGCGGCTTGTTTCAATTTAGGAATAAATGCAAAGACGCAGTGTAGTAATATTAATCTTTAAGCCACCGCATCAGCCTGTTTTTAATTTGCTTCTCAACAATCTAAACCCAATGAATTTGTGTCAACGTTGATTACGTCTATGTCTAATCCTAGGATCCTAGTAAATAGATTCGTCTCACGAAATCCATTTTGAAGGATCTCTCTTCCCCTCTGCCGGAAATTTGTTGTCTTCTACCTTCCATCTTTCATGTAAACAAGTCTAGAGCAACAAGCAATTATCCCGAGATTCTCAACTATTATATCCCAGAACAAACTCAAAAGTTTTGATTCCATCAACTTACCAACAATTATCCCCCTCCTGACCCACAATTATCTCTAAACCAAATCATCTATTTATACATATCTTGGAGTGTGAATTATTGTTTGTTCATTCCTCATTCACACCTTCGTCAGCCTCTTCATTGGGCTCTTTCCCAATAAGTTTGGCCACCACAGGTGTCAATAACACAGTGGGAGGGAATCGAATCGGACTGGCTGCCTTATGAGCAGCATATGCAATGGCAAATGTCCCAGCCTTTTCACCATTGTCTCCTGCTTGAATTCCAACCTTGGCCAATAATGCACCAACATCAACTCCATTATCAACAAGCGCGTAGCAGATTGCAAACGAAACTAGAGCAAGCGGAATGGAAGTAGCAAGGTAAGCAACTCCGTATTTTGCTAAAAGTGATTTTGCAGAAGCACCATCGTTGCTTTTGAGAGATTGGAACAAGCCCGCTTCAAGACCATATTTTTCAGTTGTTTCTTCGACAGACGGTGTTGCTAGATCTGATGACGCAGCTTCAGATTTGGTTTCGTCTTTAGTCTTGAAAATGTGGAGCGCCGACGAAGAAGAAGCTGGACTTCGTGGGGCAAGTTGGACGGTGCAGCTGTCACTTCGATGATGAAGCGCTGTCAGAGTGGTGGAAGTTGCTTGGAAGCACAGAACTCCGTCGAGCACTGCCAGGGCAACGATGAGAGATTTCGCAAAAATGAAGACTCGTGATGAGCGGGACATGGTTAAGTGATATTAGATCGCTGTATAGCAGAGTTTGATTTGTTGTGGAGGTTAGTTGTGGATAGGATTGGTGTCAAGCAACGAAGAGTCAGCGCAGAGAGATTCTTTGATTTTTGGTGATGACGTGGATGACAGGCTGGGCGGGCAAAGCAGACCTTCTCGAGAAAGGACCTAACGAGTTGGGCGCGCCAAAACGAGGAGAGACCATCTTTCTTCAGAAGCACCCCACGAAAACGATAGTTGTGAAGAGCGTGCCCCAAATGAAGTTCTGGTAAGGCAGGGCCTTTCGTGATTTAGTTTTATTGATCGATATCATTCTCATCCACCGCCTTTATTTCTTCTCAATATCATTTTTGTCGTCATTTTTATTCATCCTTTTAAAGCCTCTTGTTCTTGTCATTCGTCCTCGCCGCTCTCATTTCAGAGCCTACACACGCTTCCAAGTACACTCCATGCCCCAATTCATGCTCTGGAAATGGCAAGTGCACGACGCCTTGGGGTGTATGCGCCTGCTTTGATGGTTTTATGGGTGCAGACTGCTCTCTGAGGACGTGTCCACGTGGAAAAGCCATAAGTGATTCTGCCTCAGCAGATGATGATGCACATCACCTGGCAGAATGTTCTAATCGAGGGAGCTGTAATCGAAGCACTGGACAGTGCAAGTGTGACAGCATGTTTGAAGGTTCAGCGTGTGAAAGGTTCATGTGTCCCAACGATTGCTCAGGAAGAGGGCGCTGTGTCAGTGCGAAAAACTTAGCTCGTTTTAGGGATCCAGGTGAGCTGAGGAGCAGTTGCACAAGCGCAGATGTATGCAAAGATATTGATTGCACTGAAAGAGATTACAGTGCATGCATGTCAACGTACACATACGAAACTTGGGAAGCTGATAATTGGTATGGCTGTCTCTGTTCACCTGGCTATAAAGGATATGACTGTTCGCTTCGAACTTGCGCAAGAGGAGACGATCCCCTTACCCCATCGCAAAACAACGAGGTACAGCTCCTGGAATGTCACGCTGATTTTGGCACTTTCACTTTGAGCTTTGGTAGAGAGACCACTTCGCCAATTCCAGTGGATGCATCCGTATCACAGGTCATGAGCGCTATTAACGCCTTATCAAGTCTTGAGGGACAGCAGCCAAAGGTGGCAGTATCGTGGACGAGTGGTGTCGATAGAGTTTGCATCTCGTCTGGCAACTTGATTCAGGTTACCTTTCTGCAAAACTTTGGAGACTTGCCTCTATTAATTCCCGATGGGAAGCATCTGGGTCAAACGTCTGGGACAGAAACACCTCTAATCACTTCTCAAAAGGTCGTTTTCGGCACCAAGGAATGGGAGGATTGTTCACTGCATGGAACTTGTGATGAAGAAAAGGGAATTTGCAATTGTCTCGATGAGTGGATTACAAGCGACGGATATGGCAACGGAGGCACAAGAGGCGATTGTGGTTATAGACAGTCAGGTACGACATCAAGTTGCCCGGGAGAGCCTGCTTGTCTTGGCAGAGGTATTTGTTCAGGCCCTCCAAACTTTCGATGCGCTTGCGAGGCAGGAAGAAGTGGACCTGACTGTGCCTTGATTGACTGTCCGATGGGCAAGAGTTGGTTCTCCTTCCCCACGGACGATAACAAAGCTCATTCCATTTCTGAGTGCTCTGATATGGGGATCTGCGATCGTACTACTGGAAAGTGCAAGTGTGCAGAAGGTTTCGTAGGCGGAGCATGTGATTATATGACGTGCCCTAACGATTGCAGCGGCAATGGGGAATGCATTTCAATGCAAAGCTTGGCTCAAAACAAGCGCGTGAACGGAGTTTTGACGCCTTTCACGTATGGAACAGATCCAAATGACCCTCTCACGTGGGATCATGATCAGATCTTTGGCTGTAATTGCTCACCTGGATTCGATGGTTACGACTGTAAACTGAGGACGTGCGCAAGAGGAGACGATCCACACACTCAACATCAGAAGAATGAGGTGCAGATTCTCTCTTGCTCAGACACCGACAATACTGGCTCGTTTCAGCTTACCTTTCGGGATGAGACAGCAATAGTCAAAGTCACTAACACTGCCGCGGACTTGGAATCAATCCTGAATGCGCTTTCAACCATAGAACGTGTTTCTGTTTCCTACACTGACCAGAGCATCTTCGTTGGAGCTCCAGGGCTCGAAGCAGATTCCCTCCAGGTATGCAGAGATGTAGGCCAACAAGTTGAGATTGAGTTTCTTTCTCCAACAGGTGATCTTCCAGAAATAGTTGTCACACACTCGAATGTGGACGGAATATTATCAATTTCAACTCTACAATCAGGGACAAAAGAATACATCGAGTGCTCTGGCAGAGGCATATGCAACCAGGACACTGGCTTGTGCCAATGCTTCCATGGTTATGGCTCGAGCGACGGACAAGGAGGTGTTGGCACAAGGGACGACTGCGGTTACAAAGTCCCATACGCATTTGACTCGTAGTAACGCTATTTTACTAAGAAACCTTCTAGATCCAAGGCATCCAGCCAATGTATACCTGGACTAAATTTTCGCGACTCGTTGCCTCCATGATCATTTTCTGAACTTGACCTTCAACACTGAGCTGAGTAGCATTGGCATGGTCATCTTCATTATCAGAGTGTCCATCTTGACGCTTCACCTTCTTCTTGTTGGGATTCGTCAAATTGTAAACTCCACTCAACCTGCCTTCGATCTTCGCTATTGAATCCCTGGCCGAGTCCTTACATTTGTCGGAGGTTTTACTGCTTCTGAGATTGATAACAGGGTCCTTGAGAAATGGCTCAAGAACTGACAAAAGAGTGTCCTTGTTTTTCCGTAGAGTGCTCATTGATTCAATAAGAGCACCAGTGTACATGCCATCGACACCACATGGTCCAAGCGCATCAACCATATTGGGAGTTAGCCGAAAAGGAATGACTTCAGGCCTTGGAAGAAGGAGCCCTTTGTCAAAAATGCAATCAAAATCAACGTGGACACATTCACCACTTCGTGTATCGATTAGAATGTTTTCGGAATGACGATCACCGAGTCCTATGATGTGTCCAACAGCGGACCACACCGCAGTAGAGAGAGCGAAATTCGTTCTCGCCTCGAACCAAGCATGAGGACTGGTGAATTTCTGTACAAACCACCAATACATCAGCGGCCGGTAGTTCTGTAGAATCAACTCGTCAAACTTCTTCGTCGCTAACGAAAGATTGCCCTTCTTGAAATACAAATCTTGACATTTGAGAAATGTATTTCTCATTTCGGCATCGTTGAAATTCGTCAGACGGCTCCCCCGGCGATGGATTGACGTTGCTTCTAGCTGAGGATTGTAAGTATCCGTTATCACGCTGCGCAGAGACTCTGTGTCAGGCACCCACTCGAGAATACCACTATCTTCTGCAAGACACACTACAGAAAAAGTACGCAACTGCAGTCGCAGCCTTTGCCTCCTGTTTGGACCGGACGAACCTCTACCGGAGAAGAGCCGATTGATTACATTATTGAAGTCTTGAACTCGGGAATCCTTTCGAAGGTCACCTTTTGCCTCTTTCTTTACAAGAAAGTGCATCTCTCCTACGTCTTCATCGATACGCTCGGCGATATCAGAGAGCGAGACGCGCTGAGCCATCCTCGACGGGACAGCAAATACTCTTACTTTCTTCGGCTTGGCTTTAGACTGCATTATTTTCAACTCGTTATCGAAAGCTCTCATACGCGGGACAAAAGTAGGAAAGGCATCCGATCCCTCCAGCACACCAGGCGATACCGTCAACGCAGCCTGGATTGGAGGAACAAAGTTAGTTAATTTTGTACCAAACGAAGGGACTTTCATTTTGACCGAGTTCAATTCCTTCTTTGGAGTAAACCTGTATTGTAGAGAATTGCAGAGGGGGAGGACAAGAATGAGGTTGACAGCGAAAGAAGAAAGTTCGATCCAAGATTTTAATGTAACTCACTCAGATAGATTGATGAAAAAGGTGAAAATATTTTTTGAAGTACTGAGCACCCCATCCGTTTGCTTTCCGTTTGGTGTCCTTCGTAGCTTCTTGATTGCCGAAGCAAAAATTTCCTGGGAGAATGTACAATATGGTGAGTTTGAACCAGAAATGAAATCTGACAATATGCTGGCTGATATGGCACTCACCTCTCCTGCCTTCTGTTTCATGTTATTTTTACTGAAACGCAGCCAACCGCATGACCACATAGCTTGGCAAGGGTATCGAGCCAATACATTTCTAAGGATCAGTGCCACATTCTTGGACGTTTCCTCATTTGTGTGCACCACACTAGAGATCAACTGCGGAAGCGCAGTATAGAAGACATGCTCTGGAATTTTGGACGCAAAGCTATTGATAACCCTGTTCATTTGCTCTTGGCTTTCATACAAACTTTGATCATCAGCGTTGCAAGTCTGAGAGGTGAACTCGAGCCACATTGCTAACATTCGCGGAAGTGCTTGGTAAACATGCTTTTCTCCCAAGGTGAGCGCAACCCCGTAATGATTGATAGAGTCGATCAAGTATTCATGACGTAATTTATTCGAGGCGATAGTGCAACCATCATCGTTTTCTGCTCCTTGCGTAGATCCCATCTCCGACAAGCGTGAATCCAAGTACTTCGCGAAATGGAAGTGTGCTGGGGAAAAAGAGGACCAAGAAAGAATGAATGACGAAATTAAGGTAACAACTTCAAATGCATAAGCACATAATCGACTTACCTCGTTCCCAATTCGGCACTAACTTCAACACAGTTTGATACCTGTTCTTGATCTCTGCCGCTCCTCTCAACCCGCCGAATACAATCCACTCCGTCGCTTGTAGAATTCTGCGGCCAATAACCTCTTCACTCTCAGAGCTTCCACTTGCGAAGAATGATTGCAGCTCCGAATCGTTCATTTGGAATATCTTAGTTGGTATCTCGTCTTCAATGATCTTCAATGCAGTTGTAGATTCCCCAATCGCATGCTTGAGCTTGGCAAATTGCAGCTTCAGCTTGCCCATGGATTCACTCGTTACGGAACTTGCATTCATTTCTTTCACCAAGCATTTGCTGAGTGATACATCAGCTTGCGCAAGAGAGTGCTCCGCAACTTGATACAATCGCCCTTTCCTTGCCAGTTTCCCCACTTCAAGCCACATTGCTCCTTCAACACTAGGATCATCTACCAAGCGAGATATCGCAAGCCTAGTATTAATAATTGCATTAGATCCAGTGGCGTCAGGTATTGTGATGCTCAATCGATCCCTCCACTCACTCGAAGAAATAACGTCACTGAGAGACTGCTGGTCCTTCTCCTCTGTGCCGAGAGACGATGAAAACTCTTCAACTTCTCGTAGGGCATGAAGTTGTACAAGGCAGGGGTACGATTGGGTGTAGCTAACTCTAGCTGCACCTGATAAAGAAGACATTACGGAATCTCGTGCTGCAGTGAGAGATGTTACAACGTCGGCAGTCGTTCTCGAGTGGAGGTTACGAAGCGTGCGTCCAAACTCAAGTTGATAGCGCGCATCGGCGTCAAACGAAGATTCACCACTTGACTCGTTCACAAGGTTATCCAGCACAGACCACTTCCCTAGTCTCCACGCCGCTTCAACTGCCGAGGGTAGTAGGTCGTTGCAAATACCGGTTGTTTTCCCGTGATACAAACCTTGCTTCGACATACCATAAGCTTGATTCAAGACGCTGTCTAGACGTCCAAGTTTCAAAAGGGACCTCAGCAACCCCTTTTGGGCTGTAATATTGCCCCTTTCGTCTACATTGGTCAGCCTACTGTCAAGCAATCGTTCATAAGCCTGGAAGGAGCCTTCCCAATCTTCATACATCTCACGTTCAGCGGCGTCTTCCGCTAGTATTCTAGTCAAATCCGACTTGTGACTCATTTGAGCAACAAAAATCATTGTATCAAAGTCGTTCAACTGTCCAAGCATTTTTTGTGCTAGTTGTAAGTCAATACCGTCCAAGAAATGAGTTTTCAAGCACTTGGATACATCCTTCGATAGATCAATCGATCTGCCTCCATCAGCCAATCTCGCTTTGCTTCTACCATCCATCTCCAAGTATTGAAGTGCCCGCGCATGCATACCAACGTTACTAGCCGCAACAGCACACAACGACAATGGAATACGTGCCAACAAGCGCTCGATTCTCTTTATGCTAGAGTCCATAGGCCAAGAACTCCCACCCGTAGGCGAACTTGGACGATACGTCCGTTTTGATTTGTGTTTGGTGGGTTGATGTATTCGCTCAATTTCTTGCTCCAACCAATGCTTTAGCACATCCAAAAGCGTGAACACCAAGTTTGCAGCCTTTTCTCTGTCCCTTAACTCCATAGACCCTTTGCCATCTTCAAACGACAGAGCGTCGAGAATTTCTGATAAAATAGCATCCTCTTCATTTTTGTCTCCAAAACACACACCATCAAGGACGAGGAGAGGGAATATAAATTCTGCAACATCAAGACCCGCCTGAGAGCGAATCGCTGACCGACACGCATAAAACAAGTCTTTCCAAACGCTATTCCTATTTGAATGGCTACGAGTAAGCATGTACTTACTAAACTGGGACAGCCACGTAAAATACGAGTTCGACTTCTTGAAAAAGGGAGGCGCCTTCAGAGCAGTAGTGTCGGCCTGACAGTAGTTTGTTGACCAAAACGGCTCAACAATATTGCTAACGTCAGCTTCATCGAGCTTTTGCTTGAGCAATGGTGCCATTTCACGCTCATTAACCCCGCCCATATCTTTGTGTAAAATTTTCAGCAATTCCTGGATACCAAAAGATAGCTTGTGCTGATCAAGAGTGCTAGGGGCAGATTTCAATCCAGACACGAAATGTTTTGTGACTAGCCGTAGCTGATATTCTGCGACCTCGGTTTTCCAGGGTGGGTTTGCCAATCGCCACTCGTCACTATGATAATTTCCTGCCGAGCTGGAAAAAAATTGAGATGAATTAATCTCGCGGCCCAATCTATTCGGATCAATGGCACCGATCTCCCCCAAAAGTTTAGCAAGTTCGTGACGAATAGATTGATCAGTTTCATCAACACATCTCGCCAGAAGACGTGCCAGCAACTTTGTGACCAACCCCCCGGTCACTTTCGAATCGGCAAGTTCCGTTGAGTCTTTCTTAGAGTGCCTTTGATTGTCTAATAAAAGTAAAGAACCACAAAGGTGAGCAGAGCAAACGCGCGAACATAATCCCACCTAGCTTCTTCTAAACCTTACCCGACGAAGAGTCGTGCACAACTGTCAAGAAATGCATCGACGCAAGCTCCTCATTCACAACGAGGCCTTGAAACAAATCTCTGTTGGCTTTTATCAAGTTTGTCATGTGTTGGATGACCACTTTTCGAACATTTTTGTTCTCATGAGACGTGACTAGATGCAAAAGCATCTATAATGTAGAAATAGCACTCGTAATAAGCAAACATGTGTGTTGTGAGGAACACGTATAAATAGGTAATGACGAAGTACTCACATTCACTCTTGCGTAAAACTTCGACTGGAGCTCGCTAGCGTCATCAACACCGTCGTGCAATCCAGTATGTTGAGAAAGGAGCCTAACATCGTCGATATTGATTCCCTTCTGAAGTAGAACGTTTCGAATATCCCTCAGGTCTTCTGTGTATGGCAAGAAGGGTACCTCGCGAAAGTACGGAAGGATATCTTCTCTATTAGCCAACCATTCCAACATCTCCGCCACTTTTTTCCTCGATGTGAAGGCCTCATTTTTAACTGTAACATTGTCATCGAACAGAGGGAACAGTGTAACTACAATGAGAGTAAGATTTTCTCCCACCTGCGAAGAGTCATGCGATGCAACAATTTTGATGAAGTCAAAGAGCCCCAATACGGCGACAAGACGGAGTCTACAAAGCTGCTTCATCCGTCCTTCATCGGGGACTGCAGGCAAAGACATGACATTGTTTATGGCTGCCGTTACTTGAGGCATATATTGTGGCGAGTCAGCGGGTGGCAGGTACTGAAGTATGAACCTTAGACACTTCGTGGCTTGGAATTTCTCCTGCTCTGACCGCATATTCCATTTATAGACAACTACATTGACCAAGAGGTACATAAAGTTTGGAGATATCCAGTTTCCAGCAGTCGAAGTACAGAGCGTGAATTCCCCGGACTCTTCTGAAGGCGACATAAGAAATTGTTTGATTTCCGCCGAATTTTCGTCGTCTTTCAGCAAGAATCCTTTTGTAAGTGCGAGGAGCACATCCTTTCGCTTAGGTCCCCTCTCAGTAAAAGGTCCATAATACATTTCTTCTTCGTCGTCCTCATCTGGATCATCGGCTCCTAATTCCCACACCAAGGTTTTAAGAACATGCTGCCCAACTTTCTCTCGTAGAAAGTCAGAAATATTCACCTCCGATTGGCAAACCTTCGTGATAAAGAAGTGAAGACTTGATCGGCTAGATTGCAGGAGCAAACGGGGCAAGACTTCCTTCAACACTTCAACTTTTGAACAAAGCAGCTTCGCATTCTCAGTAAGCTTTTTTGTTGATATCGACATGCCAGGAACAAGTGATCTCGAGAGCGAAGCTCGATTTTTGTCGGAAAGCGTGCCGACTAATAGCTCATGCGTGTTTTTCTTACGAGCCTTCGCTTCTTCTTTAGTAGCATTGCGATGCTCTGCCAGAAGGTACATTCGAAACGCAGTGCACATTTGTATACCAGCGTGATCTTCATCTTCTATCTTTTTCACTATCACGGAAGGATAAACATTATCAAGAAAAGACATTACACGCGCAACATTCGACGCATTTTGTATCGATAGATTTTGGTCACGTCCACTGCAAAGTAAACATGCATGAATAAAAGTTGCCAAAAGTTGATACCTCATTGCACCCAACGACTCACACTCTATTGAAGGGAGGAAAAACTCAGAAAAAAGGCTTGACATGATCCTATTGGCTTGGTCCAGCGCACGTCCGTCGTATTCAAAAATTGCACGGAGTGCATCAAGAGCTGCGCATGCCATGGCCGCAGATTCCATCGGATCAGCTGTAGATTTCGCATTGCTGCAACTACCGACGGAGCTCGCAACCCAAATTCTAACAAGACCCAATAAAGAGCGTTGAAAAATATAGCAGCCCGCTGCTGAGTTTGTCGGTGAAGATTCACACAGCGACCGAAATAATAGAACAGAAATTGATGCATCCGAAACAGGAGTAGCCGACGGTTGATGATGATTGCCAACGCCGACTTCCACTGAAAAGAGAAGATCCCGGCTCATCCCACAGAAGCGAAAGAGGAGGTATTCTATTTCACGAAAGAGCATGTCCACCGCACGTTTTGCGTCATTGGCTGGAAGCTGAGCAAAAGACATCTTGGTATCTTGTGAAGTGAAGTATACTAAGAACAATTCGCCCCCATTGGCAAATAGCAGCTTCCCGAAATTCCTCAAAGCAAGCGCTTGGGATTTTGCATCACAGCAAACAAACGGCATTATCAAAAACCAAATGGGCGGAGGTACTTGAGCCGATGCTGATTCCTTGCGGCTTGTCCCTTTCATTATCTGGGCGAGCTCATCAAGCACTTTGTAGTGGCGTTCATCTCGCAGAAAATCGTGAGAGCCTGACGTTTGAAGTACGGAAACTGGTGCCAACGCAAGGATAGTTTGCAAATATACCGTTTTTGCGTATTGTAGCTGTGCCTGTTCGTTTTGAAGAAGCCGAAACGTATTCTTTCCTTCACTCGCAAATACAATCGAACCAAATGTTGGGTGAAATGACTGTTTGTTCGTAAACTCCAAACATTCTTCGAGAGATTGCAAGCCCCTGAAATGTCTTCTTATCCCATTCTCTGATAGATCCAATTGGTGCCACAGATAATCAGACGCACTTTTATTTCCTTTCGATAGAGCTGATGATGCTACAGAATGCATCCGTGCAAAACGACCCAAGGTCAAATATGCAGCGCATTCGTCTTCATGGTTACCAGAGCGGGTGTGTCGAATCACATTATTCTCGAAGTTGAAAGACTCGATCAATGAAACGAGTTTTTTTGCTGCAACTCCCTTCCCACCTTTGCTGGTGGCAATAGATAAAAACAAGGTAGGAAGCATCGCTAACATCGTTTTTGTGAGCGTAGAGTGTTGTTGTTTCGACGCATTCTCGAGAACGCGGCTAAAAGATGATAGGGTTGGCTCATACTTTTGCGAGTCCAGGAGAACCGGGAATAATGCCGCTAGTAGAATGCACCTGTCGAGGATTTCGAATTGATTAGGATGTTGGGTTGAAAAGAAGGAAAGAAAACAAAGTCACTTACCGACAATGTATAGTGACGAACTCGTCGCCGATTACGGAGTATCTCTTATTTGCGTCAACGTCAAATCTACATAGACAGCATGAAGACGGTCTTGCAGTCATTTCAATGATAGAGCCAAGGCGACAGCAGTCAGAGCAAACACCCCAAATTTGGTTCCCACCAGAATGAGCGTTCTGTTCGTCACTAATCAGCGACACAGAGGCAAGCGCACAATGAGACATAGCTTCTCTAGCAGACGAGTTCAAGTATTCTGCATCATTTTGGTTTGGAAGCTGACAGATATGTAGACCAACATTAACTACCAGAGAAAGCGCGAGGGGAAGTAAATGCGTTTCGACGTATTGCATGCGGCCACTTTCACACTTTAGATTTGCAAGGACACCACAAACTCTTTCAATGCACTGGAAAAGAGATGTAAGAACTTCGTCAGTGTAGCGAAATGTCACGTTGGCACGGCTTTGGCTTCGTAATGAGCAAATAATGCGAAGAATACCCGTGACGCATCTCAGATAGCCTATGTCAGACTCGGACAAAAGCGATATAATGTTTGGCCCACGACTTGTCTGAAGATCCAGTTTCTTTACGATGGCGCGAGCGCTACGAAGACCATCTGCAATTGAATGTGCAAACGTTGCTTGAATGGACGAATTAAAAGATATTGCAGCATCAGCATCTTCATTCTCATTCTGTAACCGTCTGCGTTTGTTTCCCAGACGAATGGCACTCGTCTTATTTTCTGCATCATCAACATCCATGTGATCATTATTCTGAAAAGATGCGAGCGCATTCCAACACGAGCTCTCGACATTATTCTCAGGAGTAGCATGCCCTGCGAGGACGAAATGGTTGGTCACTCCAACACATTCGGAGTGTGAGGCAAGTAGATCGATTAGGATAGCGATGGCAGGACCAGAGATTGCATCCGAAGAGTCATTTGCCAACAGAAATAGCGTGGAGAAGACCCCTCGAACATGACATCTATTCTGGATCAATTCCTGCACTGCCAAGTTCGAAGTCTTCTGACCACGCAGGAGTATTGCATGGACAAGCTGCATCATAACATGACCAAGACTGTTTTCTCCTGCACTGTTTCTGTCAAATGTGTCAACCATGTTTGCTATGCAGTCTATTACACTCGGAAAACAGTGAAACCAAATTTCGTCCTTCAATGAAGGCGCATGACCCGGCGAGACTACCGCAGACATTAGAAGACCGGACAATGCCCAAGAATATAAAGACGTCAAATCAGATTCTAGAGCCATGGCGGCCGGTAGACCAGCGCTGATTTTGTTTTTGATGCCCTTACCATGCGTTTCTCCTTCCAGGCTAGCTGGTCGCTTCGTTGCCAATTGAAATTGGGCAGCTCCTACCGCCAATACAGCAATCTCTATTGTGGATGGCGACACAACTTGAACGACCCCAGTCTTTGAAGTGGCCATGCTATTGAGGAGCCCCACTATCCCTAACTTTACGCGAAGAGATAACAGCGAATGGACACTGAGATCAAAGCGAGAATAACTCCAACCCAAAAATCGATTTTCTGACAATAACGACGGAGACAAAAGCACGAAACGAGCAGACTCCAATAGAGCCAATGATTTATCTTCTCCCAAAGACAAAGTAAATGATACAGGGTCAGAAATAGCAGGGATCATGTGTTGCAACGCTACCCAAACACCGCATTGTAGTGCCAGCAAACTCCTTCGAGACTGGATCTGAATAAAGTCACATGATGCTGATTTTTCTGCAAAGCTATCGCTATTCTGATCGGCTTGGAAGAAGGATGATATTTCTGTAAAAACACGAACACGAATCTTGCTGTGTTCTTCTTTCGCATTACTTTCGATCTCATTCTGAATAGATGACGTTGGTGGATGAAATAATACTCTCGATTCATCAATGGTATTCAAATCATTTGACAAGTTGATCAAATCTTGTACTGCCGCTAGACGCAAACGATTGCTTTGTAACAAAGACAGTAAAGAGGCTATCGTGGAGCCAATGTCCTCGTCTTGATAGTATGACATCACAGCTTCACGCCCAAGTTGCTTCAACATTGTTTTTGCATTGTTACTCTGCGGCAGTTTCAGCGGCAGTAGTGCCATCCGCACAGGATCCAAAGCCAAGAACCGAAGTAGCTTGAAAACACGTGGCAAAATACCTCTAGCCAGGTCAATATCTTGCGTCATCTCAACATCTCTTCCAGCTTCCCCGTTGGTTGACGAATTTTGACCACTAAATAAATACTTTACAGCTTTGGGACAAAATGAGCCGCGTACAATGGCACGGTACAACGCACACAAATTTCCTGCGTCATCATCAACATCATTATCTGATCGCAGATGCTTTGTTTGATCTCTATTATCAGGATAAACTCCCTTGATTCTACCACTCTCCTCTTCACCGTCCACCTCAAGTGGTGGATTGTATCGATATTCGTCAGAATAGCTCTCTCTAACAACATTGACAGTTGCCTCGATACGGGGCAAGAGCGCCGCAAATTGATTCAACTCGCCCAGGCACTTTTGTTCTCGTTCCTCGTCTGTCGACGATGATGGTTCCCGTCTCTCATTTTCGTGACGCCGCTTGTGTCTTGCGCACGCTTCGAGCATTTTTAGCAGCAAATTAGGCGATGCTGTTTTGGAAGAGTTAGCTGCATTGTTGGCAGCGGGTCCATGGCCTCCGTCCGGGGACGAGTCGTTGTTTGTTGACATATTGAAGGCGGCAATGATATAGGGATCTGTGCGTGTTCCTCAGGCAATATGCCCGAAACGACCTCTGTGTAAATGAATGGTTGTTTTATACGGTGCGAGGATCTTGTCGTCAACTCAAAGAATCAACGCTCCAAATAGAGCTATCAATAGTGGTAGGATGGTTTCATCATGGTCGATGTCAAAACGCCTGAGCCCAAAATGTTCGATGTACTGTGATGACGGAGAAGAGAAGAGAAGAGAGCGAACTGATGTATGTAGTATGTAGGTAGTTAGGTACTCTGAGTACTTAGGTAGTCCGTACAAGTAAGTTCGAGTGCGTCGAGGCAAGCCGCCGAGACTCGTCGACTCAGGTCGACTCATACATGCTCGTTTTAAGGACTTTTATCACCAGCCACTACAAACTTCCTTCATCCATTGACAAAAAGCATTGTCGCCACCAACGCTGAGCCATATCTGACTTGGACTGTTGCCTCCATCATCTTGCCCCCCCAAAGCCTCTATGTCTTGTTTGGTTGATTTCCTTTCATCAGCCAACCATTCTATTACATGTCGATTCTTTCTCGATGCTGCTTTATGCAGTGGTGTGTGGCCTTGTTTCTGCCTCGATGTAAAGTCAACTCCACATTCATTCTTCAAATACTCACATAGCGCAATCAACGCATCTGTACCTTCGTTTCCCAGACTCATTGCAACAAAATGTGCCGCACCACAATTCCAATCATTCATTGCAAATGGATCCGAATTATGCTTTTGAACTAGGTGCTTTACAGTCGAGACATAACCACCATAGCACGCCATGTGCAACGGCGTAGTCCCATCACCACTTCTCACATCAACAAAAGGTGCATCTTTGTGCGAAAGGATGAGATCAATCATTTCATTGCGGCCATTGCGTGCTGCATAATGAAGAGCAGTTTTGCCGTCGCGCCTTCGACAAACTTTTTTATGTCCACGTCTCGTTTGAGTATCTCTACTGCTGCTGATGTTATTGTTGTTGTTGGTATGTGCTACATCATCTTCGCGTATTCTGTCACTGAGCTTCCATAGGTATTCAATACAGTTCATATGTCCTCCACCAGCAGCCCAATGCTCTGCAGTGCTGCCATTCCTATCTTCAAGCGACAAGAGACGTCGTATATGCTGTTTCTCATCCCCTGTCTTATTTGTTATCAATTGTGTCAGTGTGTTCAAATCTCCATCTGAAGCGGCAGCAAGGAACGCAGGGAGACTGTCACGATAAGATTGATGCTCTTTGCCATTTCGATCATAACCTTGCATTGATGTATTACTTGTTTTTGTGTTTATTATACCCCCCAAATTATTCGCTTTCTTCTTATTTGCTTCTGCTTCGGCTAGGGCAACGATTTTAACAACTTGTTCATTCCACCGCTTCATTTCTTCATCAGTTGGATGCCAACGCTGCAGAGTTGTTGTAGTAGAGTCATCATGAGTTAGTTTTTGCCTTTTGCTGCATCTTTTCATCTGATCGTCATCAATCCCATCCTCATTATTTTTACATGTAAGCTCCAGCCGCCTCTTTTCATTTTCCTGTCTCTTCTGAAACGCTTTGTGTCGTTTGATTTCTGCCTTCCCTGGCTTCCAAGGAGTGTGTACGGCATGTAAATGAGCAGCAAGACCGCGCCCATGGCTAAAAAGCTTGAGTGACTTTGTCGTGTTGGGGATGGATGATATCAATGCACGTATCGATTCGTCGGTCAAAATGTGAGTGCTGCTTGGAGACGCCGAGCAGCACACTGGGCATGGTGTCCATCCTGATATTGCTCCACGCCCAGCTGTGGAACCCTTGCTGCATCGAGCATAAACGTCTCCTCCGACTCGAGGTTTATTCATGGTACTTAGTTTGAGCACAGGAGAGAACTTCTTGCAACGCTGTTTGGCTCTGCCCTCGGCTAAAGGCCCCTTGATCGGATATAGTGTCTAGAGGAGCTTAATGCAATTACTTAATGTTCTAAGTTGATTTAATTTTGATTTGTTCATGGTAGTTAGACAGATGAGATGATGCTACGATAATCGAAGTCGATTCCTTAGATTCGGGCAAGGAGCAAGGAGCTTATCTATGGAGAGTGATAATAGGGGTGAAGGTCAGAGCGACGATGAGTTCAGCTCAGGCAGACAGGCAAAAAAATTCTTCCACGATGAACTCATTAGAGGCGATACGAGGAAATTAATTAATACACAAATCATGAAGACTAATACTAACACGATACGCCTAGCCACAGTTCTGCTAGCTGCGTTGGTCACTACTTTGACGAATGTGTTGGTGGTGAGCGGAAATTTGAATCCACTTACAATAGGCATACGGTCGGCCATCGCTAGAGGACCCCTCGGTTACGGTTCACCGACGAGCAACAATATTATTTCATCACGGCAATTCTCGCCTGTGGGGAGAATAGGCAGACGCTCAACTGCTATCGTCGAAAATGCAGCAGGAGACGATAACTCTATCGCCTTGGATGTGGTGAGGGGAGGAGGAGCCGCAGTTGCACCAAAATCAGACCGACGTCTACATTTCTGGGAAGCGATGATATGTGGTGCCGTTAGCAGGAGTACGGCTCAAACTGTCATGCACCCTGCCAATACAATGAAAACCATCCTTCAATCAAAGAGAGCCATTCCTGGAAAGGCGCCTCTGACAGTGATGTCGTTCACGCAGTGGAAGCATGCCCAAAAATTGACACGTGGGGCGGGAGCACAGCTTCTGTTGTCGCTGCCTCATGGGGCTGTCAATTTCGCCGTTTTGGAGTTTGTTCGAAGGCAAATGAACCATGTCGTATCACGCACTCGTTATGCAGATACTATCAATAAAAGCTTTGGTCCAGCCATGGACTTCTTGTCGTCTGCATTGTCGACAGTGTGCTGCTCCTTTGTTTCTACACCTCAGATGATGATCTGCGATAACATTATGGCAGGCACATACCCTAATCTGGTCACTGCAACCAGAGAATTGATGAAAGATAAAGGTATTGCTGGATTTTATACTGGTTGGTGGCCAGGTATTGCTGGTAAAATCCCAAGTTACGGATTGACATGGACATTATTTGAACAGATCAAAAGAGTACGCTCGAGGCTGTTCAAGCGCCCTGCAAAGGATATTGAAAACTCCATCATGGGTTGCATGGCAAGTGCAACAACTGTGTGCATTATGATACCTATGGATACTGTAAAAACAAGGCTGGTGACGCAAATGAACTATCCTGACCAAGTCGCATACAAGGGAATCAATGATTGCTTCCGCAGGGTATTGGCAGAGGAAGGCGTAGGTGCGTTTTATCGTGGTCTCACACCTCGTCTATTAAGTGTTGTGCCAATGATTGGCATTCAATTCGGGGTGTATGAGTTTATGAAAAAATTCATGCTTGCGAGGGACCACAAGACATCAATAGAACCTGCGAGGGGCTGGGGCACATCAAAGGCAGCGATGCGAAAGAGAGCCGAAGAGGAGGCTGCGAATGAAAAGGCCAGTAGAGACCGACGGCTGCAAGAGATGGCGATGGAAGTCGCAGCAGATGACGACCAACCATTCCCTGCACCTTACCCTGAGAAGAGTGGTTGGTGGGCGCAGAAAATGGACAAGAAATAAAGGAACAACACAAATTAAATGTTTAAAGCTAACACATAATCTGTACCAATGCACTTCACTCTCTTCAGATTGCGTTGATTGGGGAGTGCTTCATTGTTATTGAAGGAAAATCATGTTTCATGTTGTTGCCGTTCATTTTCGTCGGCGAACCAACATCTCCCCCAAAGACGAACCGAAGAAGGGATGTTTGTAATGGCAAGGTACCAACCAAAGACGACATCAGTTCTGACGAGTTGGACTTAATACACAGAGAATGGAAACCGTCTTTGATCCGGTGTTTGCAAAAGATTCTATCTCCACCAGGGGAAATGAACGCACACCCAGTAACGTCATTCGGAAGCAATACACGACCCTTCTTTGCATCAACACCCGTTTCTTTTTCGGAGGTAGACTTCGTGAACATCAAGTCCAATGTGTGTTCCAGTTGGTCCCACAAGAAGTTGAAGGCGTTGGCATCACCGTTCTGCCCCAAAAAGAAAACAAGCGGGCACGGTTGTAATGTAAAAAGCGAGGATATAGTAGTTGGCTCGCAGTGTACTGCGACGTCCATCGTTCCTTCATCATCATCGCCAACAAGGGGACTTTCACCAGATAAGTCATCGGCTTGTTCTCCACCATGCAGCCATTTGTGGGTAATAGACTCCCGTTTAAGCCCGAGAAAAGTTACAGTGGCACGCAGGGAGATATCGCCAATCTTCCAGTCTCCTAAAACAACCTCCCAAGTGATACAGTCACCTGCTTCTATTTCTTTTTTGTAAAGCGATGTGGTACAAACAGAGTTATCGCCCCCCGCGTCAATAGCAAGTTCAAGTCGCAGTCCGTTTTGTAGTGGTACTGCTGTAATGTTGTACAGCCTCATTGTTATGACGAGGTTGATGCTCTCACTAGAATCACTCTTTCTCACTCGGAGCATGCTGGGGGACATAATCAAAGAGACCGGGTCCGAAGATCCTGTAAGAGACATTGCTTTAACTCCATCATCAGCTCCCTCTGGGATGAGCAGCGGTAACCCACTCACAAGTTTGTGAACTTGAATTGAATTGTTGGAGAATGTGCGGCGCATTCTCAATGGATTGAATGAACGTATCGTTTTAGAAGCTAGCGTTGAAGTCGTTGTAGAAGAATATTCTTCAATAGCAAGATTTGTTCGGTAATCTAAAGCAAGCCGGGCATGGTGGTACAAAAAAGAGGCAGCTACAGTCGAAGGCAGCCCCGGGGGTGCGGGGCGGCGACTCAAGTTAGATGGCTGCAAGGCAGTAACGATATCGTCATGGTAGTATTGTGAGATTCCACGGATAAACCCAGAAATACGAGAAGCAGCGTTGTTAGAATCCACTGCAACTTGCTGACACAAACCATTTGCTTGCTGTGACGTTGTAGCTATTTCCTTTGCCGCAGTGGAAACCCCACTTAAAGCAGAGACTACAGCAGCTCCTACTTTCTCATCTGTTTCGTCCTCTGTTTGTTTCGTATTCATACTATTGCCATAAGAGATGACTTCTGAAACACATGCAATAGTTTCAACACCAGCAATGCATATTCGGAGCAAATGCAATACTTCACCTAGCTGCTGCATTACTGCGTCATCACCAACCATCTGTAGCAACGTCATCATATCTGAGCGAAAAAGAGAGAGTAGCGCAACAGCGATGCCAACCTGCCCCTGATTCGACTGCTTTGCGTCATTGTTCGCGAGACAATGCCCGAACCAAGCGTCACACAAAGTAGCGTTCAGCTGTACGTTCATCTTAGTACTCTCAAATGACGTGTTGGCAGAATGTTTATTGCTTCGTTGTAAAGTCAGGGCCTGGGTGAGTTTGAAAAGCGTTAGCGCCACGCGAGATGATGATTCACCAGGTACTCCTACAACCGACCTGCCATTGCTGCCGGAGGAAGGTTTCTCGGCGACTGTGAACATGTTGTTACTTATTGAAAACGAAGAAGGCGGGAACACTGCCGATCGCTTCAGCATATCAGTCAACAAGTTCCTGTAAGCATCGCTTGCAGAAGAGGCAAACGGTGAATTGCTCAGCTCGTCAGTGCTAAGAAAGCTAGCAAAGTTATCTAGCAATACCAAGCCGATATTAGACCAGTCGGCTGCAGCAGACAAATCCCTCGTCAAAGAGTAGTTGTATTTCTTTCCAATTTGAAGGAATATTGAGCAAAATACCCATATGAGCTCATCTACAGCTGCTGATGCAGCAAGATCATTGTCCTGAAAAATTCTGTTCAACAATATCGAACGTGTGCCAACTATTTTTTCTTTTCCTTCGCCATTCTGAGCGTGATGGCTCACTTCGGTCGCTGTAGGACCGATATCATTACTTCCATCAAGCATAACTGACAAGGCTACTTCCACGAACAGTCCGACACGACAAAGTCGAATATATTTCCTCACTGAACTAGCAGGGCTACATATTGAAAAGGCTAAGTCAAAAGAAGAAGCCGTTCCCAAAGGAAGAAAGAGTAATGCGGCATGTAGCACGGAAGCCAATCCTGGAGTTCTTTCGTTGACAGGAATGCCTCTCAGAGCTATGAGAAGAATGGCAGCGGTCCCAGAGAGAGTTTCCACCGCAACACCTGCAGAAGAAACGGATATTGTCGTATTTGAAGCGTTTGTATGAATCTGCGACGAAGTGGACGCCATCATTTCATCAAGTTGCTGAGATAACGCTAACGACGCATATCTACACGCTTGAACTCTCCACCGTGCCAAAGGGCATGCAGATGACAGCCGAATACATGCCACAGCAGCGGAGCGTTTTAAAGTTTCACCAGACTTGTTGCTACTTTGACCAAAACATGGGAGTAGTATCCTATCAACAAACTCCGCAACCAACCTCTCAGCATCACTTTCTACCCACCCACGCTTCGCATGCGCCGATTTCCCACATTGTAATTTTCTTCTTGCTGGCACAGTATCTGGCCCTTGAGTCAACGCATGTACAAACGCGGCCGTGATGACGGGTAAAGCTTTTGACAAATGATGAAAAGAAGAGTACATCGAAAGCCGATGCAAGACACGTTGCATCCGCGGGAAGAGAACATTGTCCCAGATCTTTGATTGCATTTCTCTCATTTCACGGAAAGATTCGAACGCGCCTGAATCATTCTCAGATGCAAATATTGTTTTGTTGACATTTTCTGAAATACTTCTGACCTCAGCTGCCAGTTCATCACTGTTAGGATCTAATGTTAATCTCCCCAACGCTTCAAATGAAGCACTCGACACAGCATCATCCCCTTGTTCTATCGCTGCTACCACGAGCGTATGGGCCACACCACTGCCACATTCATCTTCCAATCGAGTAGCAATTGAAGGGGGGAGACGAACACTGAATAAACGAGCATCGAAATGCAAACGGGCATATGATGAACGAGCAGTTGAAGCCAATGTAGAAGCTGCGAGTGATTTGCAAACTGATGAAGTGTGCGTCGAAATGCAAGTTGTCAGAGATGATAGAACACGATGAGTTAAACGCTGATATCTCTGGACGTGGTAGATGGTAGAAGATTGAATTCTGATAGAATGATCCAGTGACCCATCTGAATTATTTGGAGATTGGGTCAGTTGTTGGCACACAAGACATGAGCGAGCCACATCACGGAATGAGGAGCTTGGATCACGAAGGCGGCTCAAATATTTTTGATCAAGTTCCATCAACTCTGAGTCATCGCCTATATCATCTTCTGCATTATCGGCGTCTCCTTGATTAGACGTTGACCGAGCTCTGCTGGGAGGGGTAACCAATGCCGCCGACGCATCACTATAACTGAACGCCATCATTCCAAAATGTGACACAGAACCTTTCACCCCCCCCTCGACAGTGGACATTGCCGTGTCGATCTTCATCCCCCCATTAGAATGCGGCCCTGCAGATATACCCCCTCCAACGGCGGATGAGAAGAACGCATCGTCGTCATCATCAAAATCGTCGAAAAACTCCTCTTTCACCGCTCCGCTGGTTTTGCTTACATTTGTATTAGCACCGAAATTTGTCGGAGAAAAACCATTGGGCGTCGCATCGTCGGACGCCCAATCCAAATCATCGTTAAATCCTGAATTCATTTAAGATCATCAATTGTATTGTACAAAACCATGCACCTGTCCTATTGCAGCCTAATATTATTGTGTCGTGAGTGTTGCTTGGATATTTGATTTGAGAAGCGAGGAGAAGGAGAATGTGAAACTGCCTAAGTGGATACAATACTTAGAGCAAGCTTCGTCAGCCTGTAAACTTCTAATGTAGCATACATCCTTTCTTTATTTTCTCGAGAGTATTGTACCTCTCTCTAGAGGCGCTCTCTCTTTTATTGTACTTTTTTAGCACAGTAAAGTATGCATCTTATCTCGCTCGCGCAGATCTCTCACAGCTGTAGATGCGATTGAATGTATGTTTAAGCTTAGACAAACCTACACTCATGTCTGAATCTCCGATTGATTAGAAATCATGTCTTGAATTTGTTTTGAAGGCGTTTGCTCACATTTTTTGTTACCATTGCTTGGTAGCAAAGGAATCTGTGTATCATTCTTATCATCCCCATCGGCAGACATTGATTTTGCATGTGAATTCGTTTCTTTGGATTGTACGGAGCTTTGTGCAATAGGAATACTTTTAGATTCAGATGCGTTGTTCTGATGTGTTTGGGACAACTCAACTTCATTCTCTGCAAGTTTATCTACTTCGTTCTCTGCAGGTTTCTCCACGTCGTCGCCCGCTTTCATCTCCGAATTGTCACCCACTTCGCTACTGACAGTCATTTGTGGAGTCGTCTTTGTATCCACACTAGAAGTCTTGTCGGGAGGATTTTCCTGTTTCAGTTTCTTCCTAGCCCTATAGAACCATCCCTCCAAACGCTTCTTGTCGACGCCTAATTCTTCAATAATCTGCTGCTTTTGTTGTAACGAAGGCATCAAACTGTCTTTATTCTCAGGTCGAGAAATCCAGGTTTGCATGAATGTGTTTAGCTCCGCCGATGATGGTTTCAACTCAACGTTGCTTTTCTTTGGGTTTGACGATTCCCCATTGCTGCTGGTTACGGCTGATGATGTTCCACTTGCAGGGTTTTCCGTGACAGCAGCCGAAGACGCCGCAGTCAAAGGAAGTGCCAATACATTGCTACTGGTAGTCGGCTGCAGCGTTGACACATCGTTTGAAACGGCATGATTGCCATTTTGTTGAACCACTTCTATGGATTGGGACGATACGTCAATTCCACCCGAAACATTCGAAAAAGATTTAGGCTCGTCAAGTTCTTGTTGTGATGAGTCCCCATTTTGCAACGTACTTGGTGACCGACGTCTCTTTAAAGATGCAAAGGGTTTGGCATACATATTGTCACTAGCATCATCCCATCGTGGTTTGTCTTGTGTACTACCTTCACCTTTACTACCTTCACCTTCTCCTTTCATTTTTTCAGCCGGTGGGGGCACCAAGACATTGCCAACTTTGACCTTTACTTTCATTTTAGCCCCAGTCGATGATAGTTTGGCAATCATTGTTGCTCCATCTCCCGAGGATGGGGCCTTCCGTTTGGTAGATTGCTTTGTAGATATTTTCTTCTTCTTCTCCTCTTTCTGTGGCAATTCGCCAGCATCAAATCGACGTCGAAGCTCTTTGAAAGCATCTACATCATAGTAACCCAACATAGTTTTGGGATCTCTATACCTTGCAACTTTTCCAGTGATTACACATTTTGTTTGCTCTTTTTCTATATCTGGAGACGACGAACTGCCATGAGATGCAACACTATCCGCTCGCCTTTTTCGCGGCGACCGGATCGTACTACTATCAGCTGCACTCGTCTTTCTAGGTGGATGTGATCGAGTCAATATATCCGGTAAATGATCCATATCCATAAATGTCAGGGTGTTATTGCAACCTCTTCGGCTATGAAACCTAGATACCGGATTGTGATTTATCGTCTTTGCCTTCGCCGCATTTTCTAACTGAGCCGCCTCCGCCTTGACACGTTTTCTAGCACTGAGCCACTTGGAGTTTTCCATCTCGGTTGATTTGATTGCCTCTATAATAAGATCCTCTTGTGTAAATTGGAGCCTGTGTGTTGTACTTTTTCTGTCTATGACTGCAGGACGGTGCTGTTGGGTTACTTTCGCACTAGCTGTAGGTTTTGGTTTTGATGTAGCAGTACCCCCACGAAGATTGAGTCGAGGTGGCACTGCAGTTTTTGATTTTGTTTTTGTGGCAATCGGGGACGTCTGTTGTATGGCTTTAGGGACGAGTTGTGTTGGTTGTGTCACTGCTGTATGCTGAGGTTTCAATGCCGATTGCTCAGCCGGCGAAGATGAATTACCCGATGCAACTTTCACCGGTGCAGTAAGTGGCTTTGTCACAGGCTGACCCAATTGTCCAGAAGAAGCAGATGCAGAAGCAGGCCAATTCAACACCAAACCAGCATTCCACCCTTCTCCTGTTGGACCACGCTTCGTCATCGCTCCCTTTTTCTTCTTGATCAAATCTCTCCCTCCAGTCCCACCCTTCCCCTGAAATGCCACCTGTTGCCTCTTCTTTTTCTGCGAGGCCTTGTTCCTCTTTTCCTCGGCGATCAATTCTCGCTCCGTGGCTCCCTCCCCACCCTCCTCCTCCTCCTCTGATTCCGATTCATCGAAGTCCGAGTCGAATTGATCCACGGCGGCTTCAGACTCCTCATCTGACATTCGGAAGGAGCCTTCACCGTCCGATATTGATTCACTACTACCGTCGTCCGAACCAGATTCCGAAGAAGATGCAGGCCTATCGCCCTCATCATCTCGTGGTCTTTTTCTACCACTTGAGAAGCCACCTCCGCCCTCGGACCAGATGGAATGAGACCAGAAGGCATCATCGTCCTCTTGCGCTTTGCCAACCAGAGATTGCATCCGCTTCCCCGCGGTGGAGCGACGGGAGCGCTCCAGTACGGCGGCCTGTACATTTGGCATGGTTAATGCAATATCTTCTGTAAAAACATGTCTACACGGTACAATAGCAATTGTTCAGAAGAAGGCGATGTAATAGATAGAGAGGCTCTTCTTCATCGTAGTATGTGTGGATTTTGAGTTGTGAGGAGAGTGGAGCGAGCGGCGCTGCGAACTCATCATCGAGCGCGCGTTATTGTAGTTACGGGGAAAGAGAGCCGCGAGAGACTTGCTTAAATCTCCATCTCCAACTCCAACACGAACAATGACACAGATCATGAACAAGAAGTGAACCATCATAACATCGCTCTGTAGAGAGCGTCGTCTTCTGCACCAGGAGCTGCCATGGATCACCACACAGATGAAGATGCTGCCTTTTTCACCGAGGATGAGATCGCTAATTTTGCAGAGCATCTCTCAGAACAAGGGCTACGCATTTTCATTGCTAAGTCTTCTTCTTTTCACCCCGCGATGAGAGATGTGGTATCGGACGAATTGGATCTCAAAGATGCCACTTCTGCGTCGATTGTCCCGATGGCCGCAGATTTAGCCGCGATCAGGGAACAAGAAGAGCGTAGAGAGCTAGAGTGGTGCCGAGTCAACGGTGTTCAACATTGTGTGACAACACGGTCTCTTCCGTATGTTCATGATGAAAATAGATACCACCAGATGATGAATATTGCCAATTTTTATTGTAGAGAACACCTAGTGGAAACAACAGCATATCAGGGGAGGAATAATTGCAATGAACTGGATGAAAGTTTAGAAAATTGTACCACTATCTGCAATCAAAGCAATGAGAAAGAAATTGGCAGATACACCAATCAACATTATGTTGATGACTCCAACGAAGTTAACGATGAAGTTCTGAATCAGACATTGACAGATTGCTCATCCGAAGATGATAAGAGAAGCAATAATGAGGCAGAAGAAGCTGAGCTGCAAACTGAGGCACAAACAAGCAATCAAACTGATATACTTGTCATGAAACAAACCTCCGAAGCATCAAGGACCAGAAGTTCTTACAGCCACATCAACACTGGCATCGTTGCACAGAGAGAAAAGATCCGTGACATTTGCAATAATAGGCAGAGAAGCAGCAAGAAGAAAAAACAAGTACGATGTGGCAATTATTTCAAGGATGTGAGGCAAAAGTGTGGCGACCAGTTGTCAACTGAAGAAGAGGAGCAGAGCTACGAGGAACACGCTGAACATCCGAAAGAACAGTTAGTAGTTGTTGAAAAAAGTGAGAGTGGGGGCTCAGCCTCTGAAGGTTTCTTAGATACTGAGGATGAACAAAGTGATGACTTGATTGAATTTGAAACTCAGACAGAACAACTTCCTATCGCACGCAAGAGGAAGAGCTCATTACTAACAACCTCTGAAGCTATTGGTAGCTCCATTGCGAAAGCAGCAAAAGATGGAGGTACTGATTCTCAATGGATTGACAGCACTACCAAACGGCGTAGCAAGCTGAAGAGACCAACGAAACGGGTGTCGTTGGACACTTCATCGTCCAATAAACCCTCAGCCGTTAATCAAAATCTCTCAACTACACAACATCGAAACCGTGGTCGTCAGAGGACTGTTGGCTTTGGCGCAGCACCCACAGCAATCAACAAGCGTAAAAGTCAGCTATCCTTGTTGCAAATGTTCAAGAAATAATTATGATCATAATAAACTTTTTGAGTATCCTAATTTTCCCAGAGAAATCGATCCGAATAAAATTGGGAAGACACGAGGTTTTCTCATCTCAGCTTTTACTACCAGTTTCTAAATAGACAGTGCCGTTAGAGTAGAGCTACTAAGCGCCACAAGTATATTCGAAACAAGTAAAATACCGAATAGCACCTTGAAGACAGTAGTGATATCATCATATTGAGTGATGTATCCCGACACGACAGGAAAGAGAACACGTGCCAATGAACCAGCTGACGCAAACCAACCTTGCATTGTCCCTTGTGCTTTTCGTCCAACAATTTTTGAGAATAATCCAATAACTGCGGTGTGACCAATGGGGTATCCAATACCATAAATCATGAGGATACCAAGGCAGTACCTCCACGTAGCGTTGACAGCTCCATTTTCCACACTTTGCAATGTAGAGAAACTGATGATACCCACTGCACAAACCGTGATCCCTCCAACAATCATTTGAATGTCAGTGAGAATCCTTCCTAGCTGACCCATATTCAGTAGCGCAATCACTCCAACCATTCCACTGCCTGAAACAATAATACCAGCGATCTCGGGTTCAAGGTTGAAATGAGACTGAGCGAAATTAATACCCAACGTTTCAAACGAACCGATACTACCTTTTGTTGAAAAATTTAGCAGCATGCATCCCAATATGGCAGCATCATAAACAGTAATTCCGCAAAACATGGTTCGATCTGCCACCTCATCACGTTCAGCCCTCCTTGAGGAGGGTTTCTTTCTTATCGGTTTTGTTCGGACTCTGTTTTTGAATTTGGTGATCAGTATTGCTAAAGTAGCTGCAGCGAGAATTGCCATGAAGTAGGCCGCGGCCGAGTACTGATCAAAGACAAGGAAACCGAATTCATATCTATTTTCTTGTAGGGCATACATGAGGAGAGCCCCAAAGAGTGGCGTGACGGTGAATCCCCCATACTGAACAGCCGTTAGCAGACCAATATAAGCAGTACGCTGCCTCGTCGCAGTAACCTCAGCAACAAAGGCACGAGTAACACCCAGCGTCGCACTTCCAACCCCCAACAGTATTTGAGAGAATATGAGGAAGTACAAACTGTTGACGCGATATACCTGCGCAAATAGAAGGCACGCAAATATCATCAGCGTTGTGCTCCCGATGAGTGTTTTGGAGTATCCGAAAACAATGGACATTCTTCCGAGAGCGGGGGATGCAATAATCCTCCCAAATGAAAACGCCCCAACAGCATATCCAAGCCACACTGTATCGCCTCCTAGTTGCTGCACAAGAGGCCACATAACTGGAAAGACTACACCGCGGTTCATATCGCTGATGAGAACGACACAGCATATGATGAGAAATCCAATCGGATCAGCTAATCCTTCGGCCGTCATGACAGAGTTTGCAATCGATGGTGTTTGTAAGTTCGACTTTTCAATTTCTTGATTGGCATTGCCACTGGCATCCTCCATTTTTACATATTGTCCGTCCTCAAATGATTTGGCGCTGTATGATGAGCTAAGAGGAGGAAATGAGGGGGTTGCGTTCACAATTGGAATGTCGCTGCCACCGCCGCCCGATGTTGTTGCTGCTCCCTGCTCTGCAAGCTCCATGGACGCCATGATGATTGTCAGTTCCTGCACTTGTCGACCACAATAACAGCGTAGCAGCTTTGTTGTGGCGATGCTTCAAAGTCCAAAAGCGAAGAATGAATGAGCCGTTAGGAGCCGTTTCCAACGGTCAAGAAAGAAAGCTATGATATGCCAATGATACGCGAAAGTGACAGGTTAAAAGTAGCACACCCCAATTTCGCAAGCACACCCTGATTTTTGATTCGAGATAATAATGCACTGAAAAGGTTCCGCGTTCCGCCCGTATTGTACAAAAATACATTTTTGACATCGGTGGCATTGCATTGCATTGCGTTGCTTGGTAGTTCTCACTATGTCAGCCGTGACGCTTGTCGATCTAAGCAACAGTGCTTCTTCACACGCTGGAGCTTATTCCGGCCAATATAATATCCTTCAACTACCGGAGCCCGGCAGCGATGATACACGTAGTTACATCATCGTAACAACACAGCAACAAAACCCTAACTGGGACATCTACGAGATCCAAAGCGTCCGTCCCAACTGTGCAAAATATGCTTCTTACTTTGTGGGCTCACGAATTATCTCCAATCCTGAATTATATGTCACCACGAGAGTAGATCCGCTGTTCTTTGCACTGTCACATTTTCATCGTATTGTGAAGAAAGGGGATGACCAATCTGACAAACTCGATAAGTGGCAGCCTTGGGATCAGGCACTCACTGACCTCCCTTCACCCATTCTTCGAGCACTGGGTTTGGACCCTGCTTTGAATATAAATGGTATCAAGGAAGTTGGACAGCTTGGTCACTTGTTGGATGTATCGGACATGTGTGGAGATGACTTACTACTTTGCAAATTCAGTGAGGAGTCTACTCTCAAGTGGTTGGTGGCAAAATTCAATCAAGCTCTGGAAGCTTTACGCACGAGGCAATTGAAGAGGAAACGAAAAGATTTGGAGCGAAGGAAAGAGATGAACCTTTCGGGGGGTGCTCAGAGTTCTTCCTTCAACATGGTGACCGAGGAAAATGATTCGAAGAATCAAGAAGAGAAAAAAGAGGAGGAGATTGACACTGTCCTGAAATTAAGCCAGAAAGAAGAGGAATCATTACGGGCAGGGAGCCTACAACTCATTTGTGATTATATTCCGGCTGACTGGAGACAGAAGCTCACAACCGAGCTTGGAATGGCTGAAGCGGATTGGAAGGGGGAAAGTAAAACTTCTACTGCCAATGACGAAGGTCATGCGGGAGAAAAGCGCTCTAGAAAATCATGGGAGGGCAATCACGGTCAGGAAGACGCCGATGCACTGCTTGCTTACACAATGGGTACAAATAATACTTCAGACAAGTCTTCCGACGCAGCGGCTGACAAGAAAGGGACCAAAAACGCACAATCTGCCGGCTTGAAGCGATTGGCAAAGGTCAACACGAAGGGTATGAAGAGTTTATCCTGCTTTTTTGGTGGTGCCAAGAAGAAGCAGAAATAATCATATGCATGACAATTATTTAACATAAGAAGGAACACAAATATTCTTATTTTATTTGTTTTTTATATTGTTATTTTTATTACTATGATTGCCACCTTCTGAAGTGTTTGGGAAATGAGAGAAACACAGACATATATCAACGCACAACGCTACACAAACTGTCATCGATGCCATCATGTTATCATTTCTTGTATCGTGATGTCGTTAACAATTTACCTGTTTCCTCCTCGTGTTGGACTACGTCGTGATCCTCCTCCACCTCCACCTCGCGAACCACGATTTCCAAATCTTCTACCAGAATCTTTAGGACTACTGCTCCTATTCGATTTTCCACTGCTACTACCAGCAACATTACCTCCAGCTGATTTGCGGTCACCGGGGACCTTCCTCTCTACATCCAACACACGCCCGTGAGCCATGAACGAGCTTTTGTCTTTGCGTCCTGTTCGCGGATCCTTAACTAAACTACTCTTCGCTTCATCTACAATGGCATCAACAGCAGCTTGTCCATCAAAGTCAACAAAACAGAACCCCCTATTAGTATTGAGTGTGATTCCAAGAATTTTGTTACCTGTGGCATTGCCATGAGGTTCAAATAAGGCTCGAATTTCCTCCTCTTTTGTTGGGTCCGGGATATTTCTGATGAATAGGGTGGCTTCAGGTGAGCGCTTGTTTTGGGTAGCTTGAAGTTGGGAGGCAGATTCTTTGCTGGGAGGTTGACTTTGGGGTGGGGCTTTAGGAGGTGCTGCTTTGGAAGTGGATTTTTCGTCAGGCTTTGAAGATCCTTTCGACTTGGAAACCTTCTTACTGTCAGAGACACTCTCAGATTTCTTGGAAGCGCCACTGGCAACGAGATTCGCCCAAGAGCTGGGAGCCTTTGGTTTTTCATCTCCCTTATCCTCTTCGGCTGCGGTGGAACCATTGCCGGGCGAGTTTGATCGAGACCTCGATTTCCCACCCCTCCTGCGCCTACGCTTCTTCTTCCCCTCCGAAGACGGAGATGAAGGCGGCGACTCATCACTGGACGAAGAGGCATCAATTTTCTCCTCGTCAGCGGCAGGTTCATCTTCAATCGAAAGCTCAGCCATTGGTTCCTGCACTTCTTCATCAACAACCTCAACCTTCTCCTCATCTGCGGCAGGCTCATACTCAATAGGCTCAATGAGAGCGGCTGTTTCTGTTACTACTACTGGTACATCCTCATCCTCCGATTCAGGAGATGGTTCAGCTTCAGCTTCAGGTGTTTCATCTACTTCTACAGCTTCCAGCTCTTCGAGTGCTTCCTCAACAACTTCCTCTTCCTCCCCCTCCTCCTCAGTAAAAATAGGCTCCAAGAAGCGCAAGATATCATTCTTGACATAAAACTGTTTCTTTCTACCAGGAGGAGCTCCATTATTCAGGAAGAAGGTATGAACGAAAGAGTATGCCTGTTCGTGACTTTTTCCAGGCAAGTACATGTGACCGGTCACCACAAGGAGGATACCGCCACCAACCGATTCCTGTGCATCAATAGCACCTCCCTGCAACTCAATACGAAGGATATCGTCGGCATCTTCACCCCCCTCATCAATCCCTTTTCCAGCCCACTCAAAGAAAGTTTTTCTCACACGTTCTCCAGGCGTTGTCTCCTCTCCGTTTTCAGGAGCAGACAACACTTCTGCAACAGAAGAGGGATCCGTAGGAGCGGATGGTTCCATGCCACGCGAAATGGTGCTATCCGGCTGATAAAACCTGTTCAATTGAGCGGGTGTATTCACTAGCGTTTTGTAATATTGCTTGATGAATGCCTTCCCAATTTGTAGGGGCAATGCGCCACCCCCCCCCGCTGGAGGAGGAGGGGTGGCGGCAGGAGACGGATCGGTCGACATAAGATTTGGAATGACAAAAAATTATGAAGGGGTGCAAATAGCTGATGAAAATAAAAATCGCGTCACCCTCACAACCACATCTACGCTACCCTGTCGTCGTCAAAGGCTGCACAGCTATGAAGTAGATGATTATCAACCCCACGCCGAGTTCAAAGGATCAGAGGCCAACAACCAACAATACGAAAAAGATCTGTGTGGAGTGTGGAAGGTGGGTGTGAAGGGCCAAGGGAAAAGGGGATCCGGGCACAACGTAGCAGACAGACGGCAAAGAGCCGGAAGAAGCGGGGACTATTACTTCTGTAGCAATGCACTTTGTTTCGGTACATTGAAATAAATCAAGAATATCTTTGATTATACTGAACTTTTTTACTCGGTGAGTATTCTTCGTGCCAAAGTGCCGTTGAAAATCATCCTTGCCTACTTCTTCCTCACCCGTTTCCTACCAGCTGCCTTGGTGGTCTTCCCTTCAGATACCACAGACGAAGAAGTTGCTACTTGTGCAACTGGGGCAGGATCGGATGATGTGATAGTAGCAGCTGGCTGAGGGGCATCTGTTGAAGCTGCAGGAGCAGCAGATGCATTATTTGAAGAAGGTTGGCTAACGACAGGTGCTGTTGCTGCAGTAGAGGAAGGCGTAGGATTCTTTCTCTTCTTTTTCGATGCCTTTTCCGTGGTTTCTCCGGCAACTCCATTATGAGACGCTTCTGTGATCTCATTGGATCCTTTTGGTGCAATAACTGTCTTACTTGTGTTACCTTCCGGAGATTCATCTTCTCCTTTCTCATGTGTGACGTTAGTTATGGCTCCAGTCTTGCGCTTCTCCAACTTTGCTTTCTTCTCTGTCAATTCTGCCTCTTTCCTCAACGCCATCTTTTGCAAAATCAGCAGCGTCATGGCGTCCTTCCTAACCCCATCAAATAAATCACAAGATCTCTTCGTTGCGATGGGTTCTTTAGGCACACCCAACTCACATAAAATTTCGTCCATCTGCTTCAATGTTGACTTTTTCAGTTTTGAATGCCCTTCAATATTAGGGGGGAATAATCTGCCAGATTGGAGATATGGTGTCCCTGGAGTTGGCACAGGTGCTGTCTCGTTGAATGATTCATCGACCTCTTGGTGGGCGTGGAAGAATGGATCTGCGGGTGGAGCAGGAACAAAAGTTGTAGTAGGGCGAGCGGACGCGGGTGCAGCAGTGAGGGCAGTTGCAGTGCTTGCCTTCTCTGTGGGAGGCGGTACTGCCGCCATTGCTGATCCGGATGGGACCAAATGCTTTCCAGCTTTTTTTAGTTTTCGCAACTGCGCTTCAACTGCTCTCAATTCTGCACGCAATGCTGCCTCTTCTTGCGCCTCATCCTGTGATTGATTCCAAATGTACTCTAATTGCTTACGCCTTGCTCTTTCAGCGACGAGATCGAACATCTTGCCACGATTTGTTGTACCAGTATTGGGGAAAGAAAGTGTGGGTTCAGCCGATGGGAGTGTAGACTCGACTGCGACCGGTTGTTGAGCTGTTGATGCAGCAGTCATGCTTTTTGAGGCGTCGACTAGAGTAGTATCAACTGCCGTATCTTTTGGAGGCGTCACATCTGTTCCGGGTGTGGATGCTGCAGAAATTTTCGTTGCTTCGGCAACAACACGCTTTTGCCCCAATATGCTTCCAATCTGATAATATCGATATTGTAAATCTTCCACCTTTCGAAGGCTGCTCACTGTGCCTTTCTTGAAACGCAAATGCCATCGATCAATAATGACAGGCCAACGTAAATCACAATTCTGACAGAGCTCCATCAATACATCTGTCTCTGCCTTGGTCCATGGCAAAATTTTGTTGCTTTGTAACAATTGCTGTTGAAATGATAACTCCTCCGTAGTAGAATCAGCTTTGGTCTCCTTTCCCACCGTCAAAAAATCAGGCAAGGTCTCCCCCAAATCTTCCACCTCTGACATTGCCAAATATTTTTGATATTCCTCATCTGTGTATGTCAGTGGGTCCAAATGTACATCGAACCGAGCATAGGGATAATCGGCATATTCAATATTAGCTCGCACCCAATGGAAGAATTTGGCAGAGTCATGACGTGCCGAGGAAGTGAAGGATTTCCATGCCCATTGACGAGGAGGTTTCGACGTAATTATTGTGCGGTTACCTACTTTGATTGTCGAGGGAATATTATTTATGGCGTCATCGTTGACAGGATCTCCAGCAGCTGGTTTCTGCGAAGATTCTGATGGTTGGGTGGTAGATTGTGAAGTCGTCGTCGTCGTCGTTTGATTATTGGCATCGTTTCCTCCGTCGTCTAGTTTCTGAGGTTTACGCCAACCGATGGACGGTACCAGAGGAGGCAGCGACTCCAAGAGATCAGCATTAGTTGCGACTGCTGCCTTGCTCATTTTCTTATTTTATTGCTGCCTTGAAGAGAAGGATGATATGTAGGTTCGTAGTGATGGCCGGATGCCATCGAGGTTGAGAAGATCTACATACGACTTCGGTTATCTAATGCGTTGTGCGCGTTATATTCGCGTTTGTCTTTGTTAGGGTACTGGATGGGCATTATTGGGCACTATTACGGGGTTGTCTGTAGATACTATTTTGATGGCACCTTTCCAAGCCCGATAGTGGGCTCACCGCGTCATTCCTGATCATCGATCTCGAAAAAAGCCCGAAGCAAATAAAAGCAAACAGATGGCCACAATAATGAAGCCAAATATGTTCTGATTGTTAGAGATACATCGTTTCATTAAACAAGCAAGAGGCAAACAATGACGAAATATACGATCCAATCCACCAGGAGCACAGCCGTGGCAGCAGCGACTCTGATGTTGTTGTCGCTGTCGTGCACTCGTCCAATTCTAGGATTTGCTCCGCCCATCTCATTTGCTACACAACAAAAGCATCACAATTTACTGCAAACTTCAACTGTTCTCAATAGTGCTAATGACAACAGCGGCGATGAGGCTAGGCGTCTGAAAGAAAAGGCAGATCAGTACCGCAATGAAGCTGAAAAACTACGCTTGACCCTTGGACTGAAAAGAATCGATGAACTAAAAGATGACATCCAAGTGTTTATGAACAAAGAAGAATTCGGGTCAACTGAGCAAGAGCAGAAGAAGTTTGCAGAGCTCAAAGCACGCGTAGAAGATCTGGTGAGAAAGAGTGTTGGTGACGAGGAGGCAGAGAAAATGTTGGCAGGTTTGTCATCATTTTCCCCCAACAACAATAACATGACCGTCCAAAGCAGTCCTGTACCAGGTGTTAACGTTAACGTCGCACTAACAGAAGAAGAAATGAAAACTGCCGTTTCGTTCTTGGGTTCTTTGCCAATTCCTGTAAAAGACACACTAGCAAAGGCGGCAGGGTACCCTAGTTTTGATTCAATTATCAATTTGGAGGAGTTTGTCACCAATCTTAATGTAAACAAAGACGCGTCTACCGAAAGACTTCGCCGATTATACTTTCAAGCTTTTGCAAAAAATATTCCCGGTGGAACGGACATAGTAGTACAAGATTCCAATGAGGAGTACGAAATCGAGGGATTGTCAAAAGTTATTCAGCAAAAGATTGAAGAAAGGATGGAGAATAGCACGAGGGCAATGGAACTATTTCCACGCGTAGTACAGGAGGCAGATGAAGCGATATTGCCAAGAGAGATCGATGCTAATGTTATCTTTCAGTTGCTGGACAGAAATACATTTATGGCAATCGAAAAGCCGATGCAAGTCGATGGAGGATACATCATACGGGGACAAAATAAACGGAAAACTGCTACAAGGCTGCTGGAAGTTATCGATGAAAAGCTCGCCAAAGAGTCTCCTCAATGGAAGGAGTCATTTCAATTGAGTTTTGTTGAAATATATGCTGATTCGTCGGATCAATTGTTTGAAGATGCGCTGCTCATTACACCAAACAAATTTGTCCCAATGTCCCCGAAACTCCTCTCAGCGTTTGTTACTGCCATATCTTTATTTTCTTCAGTTGTTTACTGCATCGACACTTTCTCAGAAAATAAAATGGTCATGCAAAGACTGAAGGAAGCGAGCGAGCAAGCTGCTGCAGGAATCACGGGTACCTATGATCTTACTTGGTTCAATGAGTTGCTTGTGCCAATGCTGGTTACTATTGGACTAGCGCAGGGACTGCATGAGGCTGGACACCTTGTCGTGGCGTGGTCGAAGGGGATCAAGATGACACCTCCAACAATTCTTCCATCACAAGCCCTTCCGTATCTGAGTTTTCAAAATCGAATCAAAACTTCGCCAAAAGACTATACTGATCTGTATGACTTTGCTTTCGCAGGTCCAGTTACGGGCTTGACGGTGTCGTTTCTTGCCCTTCTTCTCGGACTTCAACTGACCACTGAAGTTGACCAATCAACTGCTCAATTACTCCCGAGTTTACCGGTTGGATTCATAACTCAGAGTACCTTAGGAGGAACAATCGTGGACTTGTTATTGGGCGGTGGCGATGGAATCCTCCTAAGTCAGGATCCATCTACTCAGATCCCTCTCCATCCTGTTGCGATTGGTGGATTCCTTGGTATCATCATTCATGCATTTGACTTAGTTCCCATCGGTAGTTTGGACGGTGGAAGAATGAGTCAAGCAGTGCTGGGAAGAGTCTGGCATCTCACGTTTTCGAGTCTGGTGTTTACGGTTTTGTTTCTATCATCTTTATTCAATGACGGATTCAATTTACTGTTAGGATTCCTATTCATCTACAGCTTTACGCAACGTGACATGGAGATACCATGCAGAAACGAGATTGATAGAGTCGAACTTCCTCGTGCAGTTGCAGCGGTTGTGAGTTGGATACTCGCAGCGTTAGTTTTATGCCCGCTTTGAGATAGCTTTTATAGTAAATATGAGCAGTTAACTTTACGCGTTTCGTTCGCCTTTGTCTTCTTTTGCCATGACGATATGCATCAATCCCTCCAATGAATCAAGCATTAGGTCATCAAACTCGTCTACCTCGTTAAATGAATACACGCAGTCAGCAAACTTGTGAAGATCCGAGCAAGAGATGCATTGTACAACGTCGTAGACAAACTCAAGTTCGCGCGACTCTTCAAATCTGCAATCTACCAGACAACATTCATCGATTAGGTTTAGAACCTCAGAGAAGTCGGATTTAGACGTCTTTTCAAGACATAATAAGACAATAGAGCGCAATGCGTAGCGAGGGGTATTGAATATCGTGGTGTTTTGTCTTGCGTGGCCCATGGCAAGACTCTTGTATGAGTTAGAACTTTCCATTAGATGACCAGTTCTACCCAACAAGTAAGCTACACGTTCAAGCATACGGTTTGAGTCATGAGCCATTCCAGCAGCACTATATAACTTCGACGCTCGCTGAAACTCTTGCACGGATGCCACGAAATCGTCCTTCTTGTGAAAATTATTCCCCATTCGTTCTAGAAGCATTGCCGCGGCTTTGAAATCAAGCGCGTTGCAGTGCTGAGAAACTGCTGATTTGTAATAGTCATTAGCAAAGCTCACGTCAAGCTTTTCGGCCACCACGCCAGCTTCGGTGAACAACGAAGCTGCCATTTGAGAGTCGTGCTTTGCGTCTCCAGCGAGGGCCGCTGCATGAGCAAAGGCTTTGGCGCTGTCGTACCAACATTGGTCTCCAGCAATCCTGAAGGCATCTGCAGCTAAAAGATTGAAGTTTATTTCAGCAACCAATGCCAGGGAATAGGCTTGCTGAGTATCGAAGTTTATGTGTTCATGTCGATCATTGGCACTTTTGTGTTTGCATATGTTCTCGGCCTGCTTGAGGTAACGAATACCCTTGGCTTTGGATTCTTTGGCGTCGATAGAGACGGCTCGCAGTGCTGTTCGTTTCATTTGGGTAGATATTTTCAATCGTTCATCCTCTGCAAACGATTCTGATAAAGTGCATTTTATGTTATCGTAATTTAAAAAAATCAGCGACTGTCAAAAGTAGGTGAAGACGAAATGAAGAAGATAATGTCTGCCCTTCCAAGAGGTGCACAACCAAAGAAGCGTCAGATAGAAGAGAAGTCTGATGCAGTGGATGAAACGCACTTCAAAACGCTCAAGAAGAAAGCAAGGACGCTTTGCAGTAGTGAAGGATGCGATAAGCAGGCTGTGAATGGTGGAGTGTGCATTGCGCATGGAGCA